>QAXK01004205.1:0-10918 GCA_004335735.1 Chlorella sp. KRBP | reverse complement strand
GCGTACGGCAACGGCGGCAACGGCGGGGTGGTTTCCTCGTCCGGGGTGAACGTGGCGATGGGGCTGCACCACAGCAGCGACGCGCTGCATGCAGTCACGCCAGGATCGTCTGCGTCGCACCTCCCCGCCGACCTCTTCTCGGCCCACCACCTGAAGCACCTCTCCCCGCCGTTCGACCCTGCAGGCACTGCTAGTAAGTAAGCGGTGGTGGCGGTGCCTCGCAAAGCAGCATCCGGCCACGCCTCTCTTACAGAATCCCCATTTGCAAGCGCGCACACACACAGATGCCTAGCACCGGAGTGTACACTCGTTGCTGTTGCGATCCCGCAGCCATGCAACTGTTGCTGCTGTTGCTGCGCTCGTGCAGGTGCAGGCGGGCCCGCGGCGCCCACAAGCGCCTCCAGCAGCACCGCCGCCTCGTCCCACGCCACGCCCAACAGCCTCTCGGGATCCAAGGCTGTCGCCGTACTACCCGCCGCCGCCGCCGCCGCCGTCGCAAGCGCCTTTGCCGCCCGCAGCCGCACCGCGGCTGGCAGCGGCGTCAGCAACGGCACGCCGAGTGGTACCCCCGGCCCCATGGCGGAGGCACGCAGGAGGAGCAGCGGCGGCGGCAGCAGCAGCAGCAGCGGAGGTGGTGCGGTGGCGGGCGCAAACGGGAGGGTGTCGTCGTGGGGGCTGCTGGGTCGCATGCTAGCGCTGCCTGGCGCTTCGCCGTCTGCGTGCGGCGCTGCGGGGCCCTTGTCTCCCCCCGGTGGTGCGAGCGGGGCGCAGCAGGAGGCGGGCGAGGCTGGGGGCGAGTGCGGCGGTGCGTCAGTGTTGGCCGCCGCTCCCGGCTTTGCATCGCACGCGAGCACGGGGGCCGTGTCCCCTCGGGATGAGAGCGATGCGGGTGGTGTCGTGGGTGTGGACAGGGGGCCTGCTGGCGCGGTGGGGACGGGGATGGGAATGCCGGCGTCGCCGGCGTCGATTGTGAGTTTGGCGGCGCAAGGCGGGTGCGCTGCGGCGGGGGCGGCACAGCGGCAGACGGGCCTCATGGTGGGACGCCACCGGCAGCAAGTGCTGCAGGCGATTTGACCTTCCTCCCCAGGGGGAGGGCAGGGGGGCAGGGGGGCAGGGGGGGCGCTCAAGCAATCTTGCGGCACACAGCCATTGCATGGTCATTGTGTCTGTCAAGTTCGGACTGAGACATTTCATTGTCGTTGTTCATATACAAGTGTTCGGGGGCGTGATGTGACGGGATGCTCTCTCACGTCTTGCCAGAGACTTTCACGTGTCACGGTGTGAGGTGGGTGGGGTGAACGGCGTGGCGTCTCTCTCTAACGGTGGGAGTAAGGGCCTGCAGATGTGGCTCGTGTGGCAGCTACCGCCGCACCACCGAACCATTTGGTGCTCCGTGGGCTACCCTCATGTGTGCGCGTGTGGCCTTTCATCACGTTTCAGCATCCCACCCAGGGCAATAACATGTTGCTCTCCTGGTGCGAGTCTATCGTTATTTCTCCTCCTCGGCGTGGCCGCCCCATGGGATCACTGACTCTGGAATCAAAACACACAAGCCAGCAGCTGCTGGGTGCATGCCGGCACAATGTCATGGGCGTGGGTGGTTTAGGCCTGCGCCATGCACGTGTGGGGGTACAGAAGCGAGGGGACCCGGCGTTTGACTGCCTGCCAACCCAAGGGCAATGAAAGGGCGATCGATCAATAATGCTGCTGGCGGCTGCGCAACCACGCGCCGTACGGCAGCTTCCGCCTCCAGAAGAAGAATGCACGTGTTTCATCTGTTTTGAGCCCATGCTGTGGCGCCACCCGTGTGGTGGAAAACAAGAATGCTGTGTCGTGTGGTGTGGGAAAACAGAAGAATGCCGTGGTTGTGTGGTGTCCCTGCTGGGGGAAATCAAATTCCCTAGACTGGCGGGAACTCTGAAACTGGGTGACAAGGTTTACTCGTGCCCCCCTTTTCCGCCCTCTCTCGTGGTCCTGCGTGGCGCGCAACGCGTTGGCTGCCACTGTGGCGTGCTTTTGGTGGAGTGAGGCAGAGCGCGGCCCGCCCACAGTGTGTTGGACCTGATTCGCTTGGGGTACTGCTGTCTCTCGTGGCCCATGCCATGAGGTCCGCGTGTTGTTCGCACACTGTGAGCGCTGGCAATGATGCGCTGATGGAAAGGCCTTGGCAGAGACTGAAGAGAACAAAGCACGGCGCGAGCGCGACGTATATGCCTCTCAATGCCCCCGTAATGTGCGCCGAGCGGGGCTGCAGCTACTGCTTGCCGGTGCCGGCTCTTTGCTCCCTCCTTAACTGCGAGCCTTGCTCACTTCCGCCAGCAGTGCACCAGGAGACAACAACCTCATCTGCGCACGTGCTCAGTGGCGTGCCGCGATTGCTCACAACCGCATGGTTTCCCATTGCAAACGTGTCGCTGGGTCGGAGGGCATCATGAAGCAGGAAACAGGCTTGGCGCGCATGGGTGCGGCGCCTACACAGACCGGTAGTTGGTGTGCATGATGGAGAGGTGCACCTCCACTCAACAAGTGAGCAGAAGGGCGGCATGGCTTAAAGCATCGTGAGAGAGTCAAGGCTTGCGGCGGCGACAGCTCAGCCTGTGGTTGGATGTACACGTGTTCACCTAGCCAGCTAAACTAGAGGGCAAAAGAAAAGCATCAACATCAGAGTCGGCCATCAGAGTCCGTCGCGGCTGCTGGTGCTGGCGGTGCCGTCCCTGCTGCTGGCCCTCACGCCCCTGACTGCCGCCCAGAACTGCTCCCTAAACTGCCGGCTGGTGATGAGCAGCACCGGCCACGTGAGCGCCAGCTGCCACTTGCTGCGGTCCTGGTAGGTGGTGAGCTGGTAGTTGGAGGCGAAGCGCGCGACCAGGGCAGCGTAGGCGCCAGCTAGCACGGCTGCGATGAAGAGGAGCGGGGATGGGCCGACGGGGGCAGTGGCCAGACTCTGTGGGTACGCGTACCTGCGTGGTGGGCCATAAGAGAGGCGTGCAGGCCATGAGGCAGGTGAGGGTAGGCGGGGTGGCAGCTGCGACTGCTTACAGAGTGTGGACACAAGGCAGTTCTGCATTGCCCCGCATACCGCGCACCCACCGCGTGCCGCTGCTGATGCTGATGCTCTCGACGTAGCGGTAGCTGTGCGGCCCCCGCTCCTCGCTGCGCCGAATCTGGACGCCTGGCTGCGGCTCAAAGTAGCTGACTCCTGCGAGTGCAGGTGTCCCAAGGCAGTGCCGAGTGCAAGGAGGCGGCCTAAGCAGAACTCCTCTTGCTCTGGAATCCCGGTGCTCACACTGGTCATCACCAAGTGGCAGGTCGACAGTCGGCGCAGCTGCATGTGCGCAAATCGTGGGCTGCTGCTCCACACAAGGCGGCTCCCCTGCCGTGTTGCTGAGGCCTCATCAACACCGTCCCGCGCACCTTGCTGTCCGGCCTGCTGCCGCGCCTGGCGCAAGCCACGCTCCGCCTCTTCCATCGCGTCCGCCTCCGCCCGCCGGGCCATCCCCATCACACGGCCCATCTCCGCGTCCATCTGCGCGTGCATGTGATGGCGCGTGAGGCGTTGGGGCACCTTTGGCGTCCCAGCAGCAGCCAGCGGCTCCCTTCGCCTGCGCCTTCCGCACGCACCTCACGTGACATCCTGTCCATCTGTCGGTCCATGAGCGCAAGCTGATCGAAGAAGAAGCTGTCGACGTCCCTGCAGCGGACACACACGAGGACACACGGCATCAGCGTGGGCGTGGTGCCACCTCACCCTGCGGCACGCCATCCCCACGCCCTTGAGGCAGGCCCACACCTGTCAGCACTCGCAGCACACCGCATCATCAGCCTCCTCTGCTGCCTGCACGGGTTCCATGCTCCTCCTGCTGGCGCTGGCCGCTCCTGGAAGGTTCGGATGCGTGTGGACGCGGGAGCGAATGCCAGGGGCTGCATCGCTGGCTGTGGCAACTGTGTGCACTACTGCGCTGCGGTTCGCACGTCCTTCTTTGCTCTCTTCACGCATTTTCGCAAGCCCCTCCGCGGATGACGGCCGGATCGTGGCCCAGGGAAGCCTCAGACGCAGCAGCACTTGCGCAGCGGCAGCACACACGTGACCATGCGTCGCCTCCTGCCGAAATGCGCACTCCTGCGCCATCCGGGAGGCCTTGTGCTGGAGCAGATCGGCCAAACGCAGCCACACAGAGCAGCGGCAGTGCAGTGCCTTGCAGCATTGGCGAGCCAGGGCCATGCTGCACCCTCTGCTGTGGCCCTTCTGGCCCAGGACGTGGGGTCCCTGGCACCGTCAGCGCCCGAGCAGCGGCGACCAAGCTCTGACGCGCAATCCCTTCGCCTGCCACCCACAGCAGCAGCAGCAGCACCAGCACCAGCATCTCCGTGGCCCCTCAGGCGCTACTGGCCAGGCCAGGCCTCGCTGCGTGTGCACCTGTCGCCCCCGGCGTGCACAGCATGGCTGTCGCCACGGCGGCACCTCAGCACCGGCACAGCGGCGCTGGGCGGCGCACCGATCGTGGCCTACCCGCTGGCGCAGACTGGAGAGGGCATCAGCGAGTGCGAGCTGATCCAGTGGTTTGTGAAGGTGCGTGCGCCTGCGTGCGGCTTGGTTGGGCGCCTGCCGCCGTGCAGGGTCCACAGGCGCGTGTCAGGTGCCCTGCAGAGCAGCGTCAGGTCCAGCAGCATTTGTATTCATGCTCAGACGCGTGAAGAGCGTCAAACGGTCCAGCACGCCACCGGTGGTGACGTGGCGCCTCCATGCAGCCCAAGGAACCGCTGCGCACGCGGTGCTCTTACACGATCGCAGGAGGGCGACGTTGTGAAGGAGTTTGACAAAATTTGCGAGGTGCAGAGCGACAAGGTGAGGCCGGTCTGGTGGCACGTGGCTCGTCTAAGGCCGGGGGCTGCACGTCACGGCAGCAAGAGCCACGGAGCGCTGCCCATTGGCACCGCTGCGGCCTCCTTTCCCCATCCTGGGAGCGGGCCGGTGGCAGTGCATGCCTTGCACAGTGGCGCATGTCCACGTTCGGCATCGGCAAGCAAGTGCAGCCTGTCCTGGTGCCGTGCAGGCCAGCGTGGAGATCTCGAGCCGCTTTGACGCAAAGGTGCTCAAGCTTCACCACAACAAGGGAGACATTGTCAAGGTGAGAGGCGCAACCGACCGACAGTGTAGTAGCGGCAACAGCGGCAGCGGCAGCGGCAGGTGGCCAGCATGCTTTTCGCTGCCAGATTTGCGAGCCCTCCACATCAACCAGTGGCACCTACTGTATGTCGCGCAGGTTGGGGCCACGCTGGTGCATCTGCAAGTGGCAGAGGGCACCAGCCTCCCTCCCGACATGCTCACCCATGTGGTGCAAACCCTAGACAGCCCCCCCTCCACCCCACCCGCAGCAGCAGCACACCCGCCACCACCACCTCCACCGCCGCCCCCGCCACCACCGCCAGCACCATCCACCGCCACAACGGTCCCGCCACCCGCAGCGGCTGAGCAGCTTGGTGGTGGGGCGGAGGTTGAGGGAAGCGGAGGAGGTCACGTTCTGACGAGCCCGGCAGTGAGGCGCCTGGCCCGGGAGGTGGGCGTGGACCTCAAGGTGGTGTCGGGCACGGGGCCCAAGGGGCGCATCACCAAGGAGGACGTGGACAGGTGAGGTGGGCGTGGACTGGATGGCATGCTGCTGACGTGCTGACCTTGCTTTTGGCTTGTGTGTGGAGCATTATCTGCGCGGCAACAGACGGCTGTCCCGCACGGCCAGTCTACAGCCCTACAAGGCTGCTTGGTGACTGTTGTACTCGAATACGTGCACTGCGGTCGGTTGCAGGCACATCGCAGCGCAGCATCAAGCGCCAGCCGCTGCAGCCCCCAGCGGCGGCGGCAGCAGCAAGCCCAGCACACCAGCGGCAGCGCACGCGCACGCGCCCTCCCCGCCGCACGCTGCCGGCGTGGTGCTAGCAGACACGGATCTGCCGGTGCGCGGCTACCGGAGGGCCATGGTCAAGAGCATGCAGGTGAGCCCTGGAGCCGTGTGCTCTCTGTCTGGCAAAGTGCAAGGGGGCACAGGCCCTGCTACGTGCTGGTCCTGGGTGGTACAGTAGTCCTGGTAGTCACGGTGTGCAACGAGCCCAGGCAGGAGCTGCTAACCCTACGCTAGCTTCCTGTGGTCGCAAAGGTGGCATCCGTGAAGGGTAGCAGCACCGACGCAAGGTGCCCCTCGCCACCTGTGCTTTTCGTTTCGTTGCCGTCCGCCGGGCAGGGCTGCTTGGCAGAGCAGGCATGTCAATGCAACAGACGTGTGTGCGTGCATGTGCTGCAGGCGGTGGCCAACGTGCCTCACTTCCACCTCCACGACGAGGCCGTGGTTGATTCGCTCATGGCGGTGCGCAAGCACCTGGCGCACGATCAGGCGCTGGGCGGCGGCAAGCTCACCATGCTGCCATTCATCATCAAGGCAAGTCTGGCCTGTTGCTGGGGCCTGACAGATGGCTGTCCTGCTGTCTGGCCTCAATAGATGGCTGCTGACCAGAAAGTCAGTCGAGGTGGCACCGTGCTCACCATGCTGTCATCATCAAGGTGAGACCGCGCCTGCTGTCAAAGCCTTACTGTGCCGCTGGGCCCCATACCGTGTTGAGTCCCTGCCGGGTGAAAGCAGTTGAGGCGTCAAGAGCAATCAGAGAGACAGCCTGGCCCACGGCACTGCCACAGTATACGGTGTTAACCCGTTGCTTCCTGCACCTGTGGTGCAGGCCGTGTCCCTGACGCTGGCCGAGCATGTTTAACCCGTTGCTTCCTGCACCTGTGGTGCAGCCCGTGTCCCTGACGCTGGCCGAGCATGTTTAACCCGTTGCTTCCTGCACCTGTGGTGCAGGCCGTGTCCCTCACGCTGGCCGAGCATGTTTAACCTGTTGCTTCCTGCACCTGTGGTGCAGGCCGTGTCCCTCACGCTGGCCGAGCACCCCATCCTCAACGCGTCTCTGTCGGCCGACCACACCAGCATCACGCTTCGCGGCGCGCACAACGTCGGCGTGGCCATGGCGACGCCTGCAGGCCTGGTGGTGCCCAACATCAAGCAGGTGCGTGTTGAGCTTTACATCTGGTGACAGCCATGCCACGCAAGCAGACACGTGTGTGAGTGCGGCTATGCCCCTGTGCTGCTGTTTGGGTGGGAGGGGGCGTGACTGTGCACCGCAGTTGGCCCCTCAGGGTCCTTCCGCCACACAGGCTCTCCTGCGCAACTACTGGGGGCGTCCTGCCTTCATTCAGGTTCAGTAGTTCAGTACGCCAAGTCAGCCACGTGATGGTGGGGTGCGGTGGCATTGCAGGTGCAGCGGCTGAGCGTCGCCCAGATAGCCCACGAGGTGGCGCGGCTGCAGGCGGCTGCCCTATCAGGCAAGCTGACAGCCGAGGAGGTGACGGGCGGGACCTTCACCATCTCCAACATCGGTGAGCACGCATGCAGCCTCCCTCTCTCGCTCCATGTCTCCTGCGTCTCTCTCTGTCTTGCGCGTGCTCATGGTCAGGACGGACAATGCAGCAAGCTGCACAGCAACTTGCGTGCTGCGTGCCGACGCGTGCAGGCAGCATTGGCGGCGTGTTTGCCAACCCCCTGGTCAACCCGCCAGAGGTGGCCATCCTGGCCATTGGCCGCGTGCGGCAGGTGCGCATTGGCGGGTTGTCGTTCGTGCGCGCCACTTGCATGTCAAGGCTGTTTGCCCTTCCGACAAGGGCAAACACAGAGACAGAGCCCAGGCCCGAGCACCGGCTGCCTGCCCCGCACAACCTGGTTGTTGGTGCAGGTGGCGTCTGTGCCAGGGCACCACCATGGGGGGAAGGACGCGGCGGCGGCGGCGGCGGCGGCGGCGGCACCAGCGCCAGGGTTCCACCTCGTGCTGGGCATGTCGTGGGGCGCCGACCATCGGGTGGTGGACGGCGCAGGCCTCACGCACGCCAGCAACTCGCTCAAGGCGCTGCTGGAGCGGCCAGAGCGCATGCTGCTGCGGACTGCTTGAGCGAGTTGAGACGTGACCGCGCATGTGCTGGGGCTGCACCATTGGCATTGGATGCTGCACCCTTGGCCACTGGCTTGATGCTGCCTGCTGCAACCTGGCAGCGCGCGAGTGGTGGTTGCGCCGTGGACGCCGCCAGGTCACCAAACCCTGGCCGCCGCCCGCCGTCGCCAGGTCACACAGGCACCGCACCTGCACAACACGCACGCAGGCTGCTCGCAGCATACCGGAGCAAATGCAGAGCTGAAGCAGCGCCGCCTGTGGGAGCCCACCACGTCCGCCAGGATGAAGACGCTGCGCAGCAGCAACGCGGAGCTGGCGCGGTACCGTGACAAGTACACGCTGCGCAGCGCTGGCGTGGGCAACCCCAGCGCCGCGGACAAGCTCGTGCGGCTCTTGCTGCAGCTTCTTTTCGTGAGCTGCAGCAAGAGCCTGCACGTCCTGAGCGTGCCGCTGGGCAAGCTGTTCACGGCGTACCTGTGGCTCGGCAAGCCAGCGGTCACCCTGGCGCTGTTCGTCGAGGAGCAGCTCCTCAAGGCGATAGGCTTCCTCGGTGGCACGGCCTTCAGCAGGACGCAGTCGCGCGTGGGGCGCTGGATGCGGTATTACTTTGACGCCGAGCTGAAGCGCTGGCACGTCGGCCTTGGTGAGCCGTCGAGGTGCTCCTCGGAATGCCGTCCGCGTCAGATTGCACGGCAAGCTTTCGCGTGCACACAAGTGAGCCAGGCCACCACAGCCTCACCAAGCGTGCCTTGCGGGCGTTGCATATGTGTGTGCAGCGGCGCTGGTGCTCGGAGGCCTGGTGTCCAGCGTGGTGCGGAGGGTGCGCGAGCGGTTTGACGACAGCGCGCGGCTGCGGAGCTCGCTGCGGCAGGGCATGGCCACAGCCACCACCTACGACGAGTGGCGCAAGCTGGCCTCGCAGCTGGAGCAGCTGGAGGAGGAGGAGCGCCGCAAGGTGAGGGCGGCGGTCGCGGCGTGCCAGGGCAGGGTTGCTCGCCCACGGCCACACACGCCCACGCGAGGAACGTTTGTGTCAGGAACTAAAAGCAGGCCTCCAATGCTGAGCGGCACCCGCCTGACCCTGTGTGTGCAGCACGGCAAGGTGGAGCACGAGCAGTACGACCGCAAGCTGCTGCAGAGCAAGCTCAACCACCTCAAGCGCGTGCGTGCCACCAACAACCCGCGGGAGATGATGCTGGCACTGCGCATCGACCTCATCCGCAACGTGGCCAACATTGCCAAGAGGTGCGCCTGCGCCTGAGGGGAAGGAGCATACAGCCTGCAGCACGCCAACAAGTGCAGCAGGACCTTGGACACCACGGCTCCCGGGCTCTGCATGCTCCTGGGCGCCGTGCCAGCTGCTCTCCTGCCCTTAACAGTGGCAGCAAGCACGCAGGCCGCTCCGTGTGCTGTGTCGTCCGCTGCTCGCAGCCAGAAGCACCGGCAGAGCTACGTGTCAGTGCCCGAGCCCATCCAGCAGTACATCCGGGAGGTGCAGGAGCAGCTCGCCGTGGTGAGATGCGTTCGGGGCGTTTTGTGGTTGGATACGTGAAGGGAAGACGCGTGTATATGGGATGAGCTGCAAGCGCCGCACGCGGCGCTGGACTGGGCACCTGTATTGAGGAGGTGTTGAGGAGACCTGTGGCTGTCGGCGCGCTCATCCAACAACACTGCGCGGGTGCCAAATGCGTGCAGATTGCGTCGTGGCCCGAGACTGAGCTGCCCCTGGAGGAGAAGGTGTCGTTCTTCAAGGTCACACGGCACGCCTTTGGGCGCACGGCGCTGCTGCTGAGCGGGGGCGGCGGCCTCGGCACCTTCCACATGGTGAGGCTTTGCCACGAGCTCTGCCACGAGGCAGCAGGGTCTCCAGGGAGCAGCCGCCTGTGGGGTGGTCGTTGCAAAGGGATGGACGCATGGAGGAGCGTCGGAGCGGTGACGGGGCCGGGTGGCATGCGGAGCAGCGGCACTCTGCCGATGGCGGTGCTTGCTGCAAGCCGTGCTTTGGGGCCAACAGGAGAGGAGCAAGCAGGGGCAAACAAACGAATGCTGTATGGCCTGCTGGCACGTCGATGCAATCCATTGCAGGGCGTGTGCAAGGCCCTGTTTGAGCGCAAGATGCTGCCCAGGGTGCTGGCCGGCAGCAGCGTGGGCTCCATTGGTGAGCCTCTCGCTCTCTAGGCGCCCTGCTGCGTTTGCAGCCTGCGTCTGGGAGCCGTCAGGTGCCTGGCCACTCATGGCGACCACCGTGTGTTGCCAGTGGCGTATTACCTGAGCCGCGCTGGGCACCGTTGGGCGCAGGAAAACATGCACGCATGCTCTTGTCCTTGTGCAGTGTGTGCCGTGGTGGGCACGCGCACGGACCAGGAGCTCCGGAACATGTTTTGCAGCGATACGCATACATGCTGGTTGGCCACGCTGCCCATGTGTGGACGCAGTGTGTGCCGTGGTGGGCACGCGCACGGACCAGGAGCTCCGGGACATGTTCGCCAAGCTCGAAGAGTTCGACATTGCGCTCTTCAGGGACAAGTGAGTGCTACTCGGGACAAGACTGCACTTCTACCTGCTTGCTGCTTCTACCTGCTTGCTGCTTCTCTCCCCGTGCCAGCGCGCGGCACCTCGACAAGTTGTGGTGTGAGCATGTGTTTTGACACCTCCTCTCGACACCTCCTAAGAGTGCCTGCCCCGCTACGCCCGCAGCTCTCCCATGGAGATGGTGCGCAACGCCGTAAGCCGCGGACACCTGCAGGACATCAGCCACATGATCACCAAGCTCAGGCAGCTGCTCGGCGACTACACCTTCCTCGAGGCGTTTGAGCGCACGGGTGAGGAAGGGACGAGAAGGAAATAAAGAATAAATAAAAAGAAATGAATCAAGAAAGGAAGGGAACGCTGGTAGGCGTGATTGAGGAAGCTGTGCCGCAGGCCCCAG
>QAXK01004200.1:0-13701 GCA_004335735.1 Chlorella sp. KRBP | reverse complement strand
GGAGGAGGAGGAGGCAGTGGCGGAGGAAGAGGGAGTGGAGGCAGCTGACGCTGAGGAGGAGGAGGAGGCTGCTGCTAAGGAGGAGGAGGTGGTGGAGGAGGAGGTGGTGGACCGCGTCAACCGCTACATCCCCATCAACAAGTGCGCGCCGGTCCAGCGCCTCATGCAGCACCTGGCCCAGCAGCCAGTTGAGTCAGCCCTACACGCCCTGAAGCACGGGCCGCATGGGCAGCTGCAGGACGGCCTCACTCAGAAGATGTGGCAGCGCTTGACGATCACCGGGCAGTGGCCCGAGAGCGTGAACGCCATCGCCGACTTCACCCAGCGGGTGCGCGTGTGCCACTACTTGGGCACGTGGGCACGCGAGCTCGGCCTGTGGGGATGGCAGGCGGGGGCAGCCAGCGTGGGTGAGGAGGAGCAGCAGCAGCAGCAGCAGGAAGTGGAGGGTGGCGCTGGCGCCATAGTTGAGCACGCTGCCGACACGGCAGCCAGCGGGCTGCGCGACAACATTGCCTACCTCATCTTGCTGCGCCTGTGGAGCCAGCTGGCCACCGGCTGCCCAGTGGACGCCAGCAAGCTGCTGGCTGGGCTCAGCGCCAGCGAGCGCTGCGAGGGCAGGCAGGGCCTGGGGGCGGAGACGGTGCCAGTGGAGCACGTGGTGTCGGTGCTGTCCGCGCACATGATGCACCGCCAGCAGTGCATCGCCGTGCAGCTGGAGGAGGTGTGGTGGCCAGCACTCAGCGGCCTGCTGGAGGAACCACACCTGCGGCTGCTTGGGTTCGGTGACCGGCTGAATGCCGCCGCTGCTGCTGCCGCCGCTGCTGCCGCTGTCCCTGGCGCCACGGGCAGCATCACCCTGCCAGACGTGCCTGAGGCATCACACGAGGTGTTGGTGGAGGAGGAGGTGGTGCAGGTGGTGGTGGAGGAGGAGGTGGTGGTGGTGGCGGAGGGGAAGGAGGAGGGCGTGGCTGTGCCTGGCACGGTGGCCAATGTCATGGTCATTGCTGCTGCGGACGTGGAGCAGGAGGAGCAGCAGCAGCAGCAGCAGGAGGAGCCACTGCACGCGTGCGCCACTACCACCACAACAGATGCCGCCACCGCCAGCAGCGGGGTGTCGTCCGCGCCCACCAGCGCTGCTGACGGCAGCAGCAACAGCAGCAGCAACGGCTCCTCTGCTGATGAGGCGCAGGCTTCCCTGGCGGGCTCACAGAGCCTGGAGGAGGAGGGCATGACGGTGGTGCCTTCACCCGTCACCAAGCGCACGGTCAGCAGCAGCAGCAACCGCGCGCTGAGGGTGGCGGGTGGCTGCCTGCTGCGGTGCGCCACGTGGCTGGCGGGTGCAGTGGTGCGCGTGTCTCCCGTGCTCTAGGCCGTTGGGTGGGACAAGAAGCGGCGCGGGTTGAGGGCGGGAGGTGGGGAGCAGGAGAGAAGCCCGGTAGTCACAACGCCTGTGGTCTCCGGCGCGAGTTGCCTGGTTTTGAGCCTGCGTGTGATGGATTTGCCAGCCGGGCCAGGCGGTCGTTAGATGACGGAGAGAGCGAGTGGAGGCGCGTGCGCCAGTGTGGCCCAACGTGACATGGGAGTGACGTGAGAAGCACGGCGCCGCATGCGCGCTCATTGTGGTCATGATGCCACCACCAGCCAGGGGCAGCAGCCGTGGTCCTGATTGATTGTTGGAAATGTGCGATTGATTCGTCCATCCGTCGGCTCCGTAGCTATCATTGATTGATTCCGCCGTGCGTAGGCACCATGGTACTCATCCATGTACAGGCACCTGGACCTAGTGCTGCTGCTGGTGCCGGCGCATCGTTTTGCAACCGACCACGCCGTTGCGGTCAGTTCCACTGCGTGCTCACCTCGGGCGCTCATCCATTCAGTCCAGCCCAAACAGGGCAGCGCCAGAGCTCCTCCACATGGCGCTGTGTGCGCCCCATGCGCTGCATCGCTGGCAAACGGCAGATCCTGCTCCGCTCCGCCGCCCGCTGCTCGCGCCCCACGCTGCCAGCGCGCATCATCCCACATGCGCTGATCCGGACAGCATGAGCACGGCTCTGGTGCTGATGCACATGCCAGGCTGCTGCGCTGCGTCCTGCTGCCGCGTCCATCGGCGTACCGCGCCCGACGCCAGCGGCAGCCCGCCACCTTGGCCAGGGCGCAATGCCGTGTGCTATTGCCATCATTGTTCTAACAATTGCCGCGGATCCGGCGGATCCGCAAGGTGGTGCTGAGCCACCACCATGCTGGTCGGGGAGAGGAGCCCAGCGATGCGTGGAAGCAAGAGCAGCAAGGACCACGCGTGAGATGCATCATCGGTATAGCTGTTAGCGCGTATCCATCAGTGCGTGGCAGCGGAGCAAGGAGCGACCACTAGCAGAGGAGCGGCGATGGCCAGCAGCCCGAAGCAGGAGGAGAGCGCGGGCGCGCAGGCTCCTGCTCGCCCCACGCTTGCTGTCGACGCGTCGCCAGCCGCTTCATCGGAGGTGCTGAGCCACCCCCTGGCGTCCATCAGCGTGTCAGAGCCGCCCACGCCCAGCGACGCCACTGCTTCAGCGCCTGCAGCACCGTCATCGGAGCAGAGCAGCACCAGCCCTGCGGTGCCCAAGGTGCGATTGGCAGTGCGTGTGGCTCGATGGCGCTGTGCGAGCCCAGGCAGTGCGGCAAGCATTCCCCTCCGTGCCTGCGCTCGCGCAGGCCAAGCCACCTCCGCCGCTAAAGTCCGGATGGTCGCAAGTGCTCAAGGGCAAGAAGGACGCAGCAGCAGCAGCAGACACGGGGGCAGACGCAGTGGCTGCGGCCACAAGCGGCACCTCAGCATCCAACGCCAAGGGCGCACCGCAGCAGGAGAAGCAGGCCAAGTCGTCCTCAGCGTCAAGGGCAGCAGCGGAGGACGAGAAGCTGCAGAGGGACAACCCTCGCGGCGCGGACGATCCCCAAGTGCAGGCCGGTGCCGCACCCAGCAGCGACGGGGAAGCCAAGGACGCCAGCAGCAAGGACGACGGCGCGCAGCAGCAGCAGCGCGGGACTGACGCTGCAGCCTCGCCTGCCGGCACCGCGTCGCCAGGACCCTCTGCGGTGAGCAGCACTTCGCCACCGAGCCACACCGAGCGCTGGTGGCACGCTCATGAGCGCTCAGTGTGCGCCTTCTGCTCCGCTCGCCAATCACGCGCAGGAGGCCGCAAAGCCTACCAAGCCGGCCTGGAACAAGAAGGTGAGAACACGCCGCCAGCAGCGGTGCTGCGCGCACGCGTGCGCGGGCCACATTTGGCAGCACTGCAGGTGCAGGCGGTGCGGGGTCGTGGTGCGCCTGACCCGTGCGTGTGGCTCCGCCGCCGGTGCTGCATCCTGATGATCGCAGGACGCGGCGGGTACGGGCGGCGCGGCGCCGGCGCTGGCCGAGGTGGGCATCAGCAGCTGGCCCTCGCTGGGCGACGCCAAGCAGCCGATGCGCAAGAAGGAGCGCAACTCGCTGTCGCCGGTGAGTGGCTTGCGAGTGCTCGACCACGCCTGTGGCGAGAGGGGGGTTGCGCTCGCTCGCGCCGCGCCGCAGCGTGCGCGACCTCGCTGCCTGCGCAACGCTACCTTCGCGCTCGCAGGAGCCCATCGCCAAGGACCAGCAGCTGCAGGCAGCGCAGGGCACCGGATCCCCCGCGGCCAACGGGCTGTCGTCTCAGGGGGGAGTCCCAGCCGGCGGGACCAACGCGAACCGCCCGCGCTCCACGCGCCCCAAGTCGGAGGGCGCGCCGCAGCAGGGACAGCAGGGCCGGGGCTCCGAAGGCCAGCAGCAAGGCGGGCGCGACCCTCGCAGCCCCACCAACGCCGGTCGCGGCGGCGCTTCCGGCTCGGGGGCCGGTCGCGGCGCCAACAACGGTGGCCGCGGTGCCGGCAACGGAGAGGGCAACGGAGAGGGAGGCCGCGGTTCAGGAGCAGCCCCACGGCAGCAGCGCGTCTACAGCGAGGGCAGGGCAGACAGCAGCAGCAACTGGACGCGCCGTGCTGACCCCACGAGCCCGCCCCCCGCCAACGGCCCCTCCCCCACCGCGGCAACGCAGCAAGCCACACTAGCCGCCGCCGACGGCGCCGCCCCCACCCACGCCGCCCACACCATGGGCAGCAACGCAAGCAGGGCAGCAGCACCCGGCACTGGCGGCCGCGGCGGCAGCGGCGGCCGCGGCAACCGCAGCAGCGGCGGCGGCGCCCCAGGCAGTGGCGGCCGCGGATCCGCCGGCGCCTCCGGCCAGCACCACAACGCACAGCAGCAGCACCAGCAGCACCAGCACTCGGCCACCAACGCGGACGCCGCCTCCGCCCCCGTCACGCCGGCCGCAGCCGGCGGCCTGGCCTCGCCCCAGCGCAACGGCGCCCGCGGCGGCAACAGCAGCAGCGCTGCGGCGGCGGCGGCGGCGGCGCAGCAACAGGTACCGGCGCAGGTGCTGGCTCCGCCGTTCGTGCCGGCCAGCGCAGCAGCTGCCATGTACTACAACAGCAATGCGTACGCCGCTGCCGGGATGTACTACCATCAGGGCTACGCAGTGGATCCGGCGGCGGCGGCGGCGGCAGCGGCGGCGGCAGAGGTGTCGGCGCGCGTGCGCACGCAGATCGACTACTACTTTTCGCTGGACAACCTCTGTAAAGACATTTTCCTGCGCTCCAAGGTGCGGGGAGGGTGGCGGGGCCGGGCACGAGTCCCGTTGTGATCATCCTGGCAGATCATCAGCGGCTGGTTTGTCAGATGTTGTGATAGGCAGCAGAACATGCTGCCCACGGCACCAGTGCTGCCCGCACAGCACGACTGCTGCCCGCACGCAAGGCATGCGGGCATGTGCCTGCTCTCTTGCCCTCCACACTACCTGCACTCTGTGTGCACCCGACCCGAACAACCCGAACAGCCGCCCCGGCTGAAGGCAGGCAACAACAACAATAACAACTCTGTGCGATGCGCAGATGGACGAGAACGGCTACATCCCACTGGTGGTCGTGGCCAACTTCAACCGCGTCAAGGCGCTCACCACGGACCACGCGCTCATCACCGAGGCCCTCAAGCCCTCCACCACGGTGGAACTGTCGCCCGACGGGCTGCTCATGCGCGCCAAGGAGACGTGGCAGCAGTGGGTGCTGCCGCCGCACCAGAGGGACCCTACGGCGCACGCCTCACTTGCCAAGCCCTCTAGTGCTACCACCGCCACTGTGCAGCAGCAGCAGCAGGCGACCCCAGCCTCGCCCTCCGCAGCCCCAGACGCGTCACAAGCGTCATCACAGGCGTCACCCGCAGCAGCTGCGGCGGCGGCGGTGACGGTGGCGGTGCCCAACGGCCCTGTCAACGGTCCCATGTCGCCAGTCGCGGCAGCAAAGAAGAGCGGCTCTGCGGAGCAGCAGCAGCAGGCGAGTCCGCAGGCGCTGGCACCGCCCACGCCCACGGCGCTGCCGCCCATCAGCCCCGCTACGCTGACGCCCTCGCCCGCCCCCGTGGCGAGCGTGGTTGCCGCTGCGGCGGTGGCGGGCGCAGCGGCGTCTTCGGTGGCGGCTGCCGCGGCGCTGACGTCGCCCACAGGGGTGGCGGGTGGAGCGCCGGCGGTGGCGAATGGGGCTGGGCGGGGTGGGTTGGGAGGCACGGCGGGTAGTGTGCATCACCACAAGGCGGGAGGGAAGGGGGGCAAAGGGGGCGATGAGGAGGAGGAGGACGGGGAGGAGGACGAGGACCTGTTTGAGATGGACGAGGTGCGTGGGTGCAGTTGGGAGGGGCGTGACGTGCAGAGGTGCAGCCTGCTACACCAGGCAGCGTGGGCAGGGGCAGCGAGCAGGGGCACGCCACCAGAGGTGACGAGGCAGGGCGCAGCGCACCATCCACCACACACTCGCTTTGTCTTTGGCTCGCGTGCCTGAGTGCTGCGAGACATCTGATGTGCCCGGTAGTTGGGCTCCGGCCACGCCGAGGCGCCCAAACAGATGCAAATACCGACACACACTCGCGCTGCTGTCGCTGGGAGGGCACACACTGTTGGCAGCCTTTGCCACAGCCTTTGCCACAGGCACGCTGACAGCTCGCGCGGCCAAGTGCAAAGTGGATGTGCCACAGCCTTTGCCATGGGCAGGCTCACAGCCTTTGCCACTCACTGCCTGTGAATACACGCCCGTGCTTTGCCTGTGTACCGCAGGACCAGGAGCTTCCCAGCCGGCGCGTGGGTGGCCTGGCCACCACGCAGTCTGGCGGCGCCGGCGCTGCAGCAGCACCTGCGGCAACAGCGGCGGCAGCGGCTCCAGGGGGCGCCAACGGCACTGCGCCGTCAGCGGGCGCTGGCGCTGGGGAGGGTGCTCGTGGCGGTGCCATCATGGCAGACGAGGTGGGTGTGCTGGCCGTCGGGCTCTGCTTTCGCTTGGGTTGGTGGCGGGTTGCGGTTTGGTGCAGTGTGCAGCGCGGGTGCAGTGTGCAGCGCGTAGGGCATGCAGGCAAGTTTGGCCCGTCCCCACAGTGGTAGTGGGTTGCTTCGCCTGTCGTCCCCACACCCATAACACCACAAGAGCCCGTTTGTGCATTGCCGGTGCATCGCACGCATGCAGGTGAGCGACGTGGACCTTGAGAAGCTCATTGTGGTGAACCCTCTTATGGTCAGTGACGCTATCCTGCTTCCTTTGCTGGCTTGACACACGTGTGCAGGTGAGCGACCTGGACCTGGAAAAGCTCATCGTGGTGACACAGACACGCCCGCGCGGCGGCAAGCTTGATCCTGGCGTGGCCAAGCTCATCAACGACGGGCTGGCGCTGTACGAGGCGGAACTGGCAGAGGTGAGGCGGTACTACTGGCAGGTGGAGGGGTGGCGGGGTGGGGAACGGAGAGGGCAGGCTTGCGCCAGATGGAGGTGTTGTCTTGCAGGGCGGCGCTAGACAAAGGGGGGCGGGAGGGCTGTGGGTGGGCAGGATAGGGAAAGGGGGGCGCTGCCGGCGCAGCGCATGGCCAGCGCAAGCACAATCGATTGAGGGCAGCTGCTCACCGTGCGTGCACACTGTCCTGTGATGCTCTCCATGTTGGCACGCGCAGCGCTCGCGTGGCTCAGGGCGGCAGGGGCACGGGCAGGCTCAGCAGCACCCGCAGCAGCACCACCAGCAGCAGCAGCAGTACCAGCAGCAGCAGTACCAGCAGGGCCGTCCGCCCCGCCACCCGCCCGGCGGCGCCAACGGCAGCGCTCACTTTTTTGGCTCGTCGCTGCCCAAGAGCATACAGGGCCGCAACAGCTGGGGCGCGCAGAATTCCAACCGCAGGTGCGCGTCAAGGGCAGGCAAGCAGGCTGGCGAGGGAGCTGCAGTAGCAGCTGCTCTGCGCGCAGCGCATCGTCAGCGTCATCTGGGTTTGCCTCCCGCAGCGACACCTTAAGCACATCCCTTCATGTCCCACAGCAAGGGAGCGCATTGGGACATTGAGTGCCTCAACTTTGCGACGTGTTAGCTGCCACCGTCCTGCAGGACTGTGACTGGTGAGGGCACATCCCCCCATGTCCCACAGCAGGCAGCGCGATTGCCCCAACTCTGCGCCGTCTTGCTGCCACCTTCCTGCCACCTTCCCGCAGGGCTGTGACTGGAGAGTCGCCCCCCTCGCACAGTGTGGGCTGGCTCATGGGCGCCACCCCTCCCGACCACGGCACCTCCGGCGCCAATGGCCTCTACGGCACCTCGCCCAGCGGCAGCAGCTTTGGCCGCGGCGGCCGGCACATGATGCAGCACCACGCCACGCACCTCTCCGGCTCCCACTCCGCCTCCGCCTCGGCGCAGCAGCACCATGTGGGCAGCGGCGGCAGCGCCACTTCGGGAGTGGCGGCAGCGCCCAACGGGCTCCCGCCGCCGCCGCAGGCGCCTCTGGGCAGCAGCGCGGGCACGGCGAGGCCGCTGGGGTCTTCGCCGCGCGTGGGGTCGTCAGTGCTGGGGTCGTCTCTGCCGATCCCCAAGTTCCAGCACCCGTCGCACGCGCTGCTGGAGGACAACGGCTTCAAGCAGGTGTGCGCCAGCGTTTTGTAGTTTAGTTGCATGTTGCATGTTGCCGGCAGCCGGGCGTGGGCGCTTGGGATGCGTGCACGTGTGTGGCAGGGGTGTGTAGCTTGCAAATGGGGGCGGCCAGCCGCGGTATCAAAGGCGGCAGGGAGGCATTACGGGGGATGAATGGGCACATGCCCTGCCAGAGCAAAGCATACTGTAGCACGCATGCCATCCATCCAACTTTTCAACCAACCAACCAACTGCTGCAGGTCAAGTATTCCAAGTACTACAAGCGGTGCATTGAGGACCGGGCCAAGCAGGGCATTGGCATGTCGGACGAGATGAACACACTCTTCAGGTGCGCGCAATACTGCAGCAGACCGTGCAGAAGCTCCTGGCCAAGGGTGGTTTGAGCGAGCAGGGCAGGTTTGAGCGAGCAGGGCAGTCAGGGTGGCCAACTTGCAAGTCAAGAAGCGAGAAGAACACGCTCTTCAGGTGGGCAATGTGGTTTGAGGGAGCAGGGCAGGTTTGAGCGAGCAGGGCAGGTTTGAGGCAGCAGGGCAGTCAGGGTGGCCAACTTGCGAGGCAAGCAAGAATCAACACGCACTTCAGTTTGGCGTGCAGGGGGGGGGAGGTTGCGTGGCGTTTGCATCAGGCAGTCGGAGAGTAGGGCAGGCAGAGGGTTGGCGGCACGTCTCCAAGGCAGGCATCTCCCTGAGAGTGGCACTACTGAAAGCAAGGACCCAGGTGCAACCACGGCTGTCTGTTCCCGTCCCTGCGTGCGCAGGTTCTGGTGCTACTTCCTGCGCGACAACTTCAACGACTCCATGTACCGCGCTTTTTGCAAGCTGGCTGAGGAGGACGCCACGGCGTCGTACCACTACGGCGTCGAGTGCCTGTTCCGCTTCTACTCGTACGGGCTCGAAAAGAAGTTCCGGCTGGAGCTCTACAGGGAGTTTGAGGACGCCACGCTCAGGGTGAGTCATCATGTCGCTGGGAGTGTGTGTCATCATCATCATTGCATGGCGTTCGCGGCGGTTGCTGCGATGCTGCAGGACAGGAGGATTCGCGCGCCAATGTTGGGAGTCATGGTGTTGCTTTTCTGCCTCTGGGAATGTGTATGTATGTATGTGTGTGTGTGTGTCGAGCTTCGCATCTGGCGCGGTCATCTCTGGCAAGCAGCCAGTACACTCGCCAGAGCACTGTCTCGATCCAACAAGTCTCACCTGTCATGATCTAACATGCGCGTCCGCTCGCCGCCTCGTGTGCACACACTGTACAGGACTACGACCGCGGCAGCCTGTACGGGCTGGAGAAGTTCTGGGCCTTCCACCACTACTGCGGCCTCCCCAAGGACCAGGAGGTGGACATGCACCCGCGCCTCAAGACGTTCCTGGAGGGAGAGTACAGCTCCCTCGAGGCGCTCCGCAAGGAGTCGGCGCGGCGGCAGCAGCAGCAGGCGGCCAACGGCAAGAAGCCTTCGCCGCTTGGAGGGGCGGCGTCTGCGGGAGGGGCGGCGGCGTCTGCGGGAGGGGTGCTTGGGGCGCCGGAGGGGCACCCGGTGCTGGCGTCCTCGCCTACAGTGGTGGTGAGCTGAGGTTCGCCCACAGTGGTGGTGAGCTGAGGTTCTTGGGGCGCCGGAGTGGCACCCAGTGCTGGCGTCCTCGCCCACGGTGGTGGTGAGCTGAGGTGGTGGTGCGGTGCAGCGGAGGCTGCTGCGGTGGAGGCGATGCTGGTGTATGGAGGTGGAGGCAAGCGCTGGGGTTGTTGGGCCGGCGGTGGTTGTGTGCGAGGCGCATCAGTGGAGGCCTCTAGCGGTGGTGTCGATGGTCATGTTGGTGGCAGCCTGGGCGTGGCAGCGGGAGCGGACGTTGTTCGAGAGCGCAACGTGTGCTGGCTGTAGCAAGCCTGAGGGTGGTGGGCAGCGGTCAAGGGCGCAAGGGTGTGTGTGGCGTGCTCGGACCGAACGTTCCCATCACCACACCACGCGGCATCGATCACTGCGTGCGCCGGGCGATCAAGCGGTTGATGGCGTTTGGGGGAGTGGCGCGCGCACACGCACGCAACGCACGCACGCACCTTGGTGTGTGCACGCTTGGGGCACACACTGCGCACCATCATGAGCGCTTGGGTGTGGAATGGAACCGTACGTACCGCCCTACTGCGCAGTACGGGGTGCTGGCTGCACTGCTTCGCCCTGTGCCCCGTCATCGTCTGCTCTGGCACACAAAGGTGCTGGCTGCATCGCACTGGCTACGTGATACGCGCAGCGTTGGCCTTCTCTATTTCGCGCGTGTGCATGATGCATGATAGGCGCCCACTCGTGACGGGCCTGGTGGCAAGGCAGCGGAGGGCGGCGCGCAGTGCGTTCGCGGGACGATTGGGTAGACTGTAGCTGTAGCGAAAGGGAGGTGAATGGGAAGCAGGAGCAGGAGGAGGAGGATCAAGCTTTTGCCGCGTTCTGCAGGCGCGGCGTTTTTGTTGCCGCTTGACCCTCCTCAGGTGACTGACGCCCCCCTTGATATGACTCTTATTGGCCGATCGCAGTGGTGCTTTCGACGCGCCACTGGGTTGGGGTGCGCGCTGGTGGGTGCAGGCAGGGCAGTGCTGGTGTTAGGTGCTGACGTGTGGAAGCAATCATTTCCTGGGCGGCAAACTGCCTCATGCGTGCCGAGCACCAGCTGCAACCGCGACGCGTGGTGCTGGGCTGTGCTTGTGGTTCCGCTGGGAGTGCTGCCTCCAACCTGCCTTGGGTGCCAGGGGTATGTCGTGGGTGGGCGCACTGTGCAGGAGTCGTTCGAACTGTGCAGGAGTCAGCGTGCGGTGCAAGCGTCAACAGTGGCGTTTTGGGGCGTGTGCGTGTGTGCCCGCGCATGTGTGGGTGTGCCTGTTGCGCTTCAAAAGCCTTCAAGCGCCTGTGTTGCGCTTACAAAAAGCAAAAAAACAAGGCCGTCGGTGCGTCAGCGCCCTTGCGTTCCAGCTGTTGGAAAAAGGATATGCGTGCAGGGCGTGAGTGAAATGCGGCAGGGGCGCGTGTGCTGTTTAATAGCCAACAGCAGTGACCACTGTGGGGTGGGTGTGGCAGCGCAGCAGCAGCGGCAGCGGTGAGATGCAATCCTTCTGACCCGCAGCACCCATAGTAGATGTTGACACTTTTGCGAGTGCACGGTAGGGGCGCCTGGCAGTGTATGTGTGTGGGAGCGGAGACACTGCGCAGTGGGCGTGGTCTGCCGCCTGGTGTTGCAGCGCATTCCTCGCAGGCATGCATGCCTCCCCTGTCTCCCAAACACTTTGCGGCTGCATTGGTCTGGTGGCCGCCTGCCTACCTCCCTGTGCTGAGCGGGGCGATTCCAGAGTGCACGCTCCCCAAGACTCTCACGCCTCCACCCCGCACCCCTTTCGCCGCACGCCTGCTCGCTCTGTCCATCATAGCCAATGATGGCCCTGCCCTGCATGGCGGTGGTTGGTGCATGGGGGGCGCGCCCTGGTTGGATGACCCAGGAAACCCGACCCACTCCACATTTCAGGGACGAAGCAGCCGCTCAGGTGGAGCGGGCGCCCGGCACTAGAAAGACTCCCAGGAACTGACTGGACTTCGTGTGGGGGCAATCACAAGGTCTCTGCTTGGATGGAATGGTATTGCACCGGCGATCCCTCCTGCTGCTGCTGCTGCTGCTGCGTGTGCTGGTGAGAGTCCGCCTGCGGTCTCCACGCGGCGCCGCGCTGTGTTGCGCGACTGTGCTGCTTGCTTGGGAGCCTTGCGACGCTGCAGAGGGTGAGGGTGGCGGTATATTCCTCGCGCCCTCTCCCTGACCAGCATTTGCCCACCACCCTGTAGATCCGTGCGTACCGTAGGGACCGTGCGTCGTTGCGGGGGAGGCCGCTTCCCGCACATTGCGTGTCCGGCAGTGTCCCTCCCAATCAGACGTTTGAGGATTTGCATGATTTGCGTGTCTTGCTTCTTGCCAGTGTGCGGACCATGGCTGACCTTAGCTAGCGGGTGGGCGGGCGTCCTGCAGATTGGCGTCATACCGTGTGTTCAACAAACCAAAGGGGAAGCCTGCATGTGCTAATGAGACCTGCAAGCGCTGCGTCGCCGCCTCTGCGCAGCGTGTGCTCCTCTCCTCCGCCCCGCGAGAACGTTACGTTACGTCTCACAAAAGTTGGTGTGCGCACCGCACGGCACAGCGGCACAGAACAGGCGCAGCACTGAGGGATTAAAGCGCGATGGCCAGTGCTAATCGCCACGCATTGCGCTCTTCGCGCCGCCCGCCCCGGTCCTGACTGCACTCGGCAGCTCGACGAAGAGACGCGATGGCGGCGCAACGCAGCGACGACGTGCCAGCATCGCCAGTGGCGTCGTGGAGCCCTGCACGGGCGGGGCGCGCGAGCGGGCGGCTCGCTGCGACCGGACTGCTGATGAGCCAGGAGGAGCTGGACGACATGATGCAGGCGCAGCAGGTGCGCACAGCTTGCTAATGGCTGTGCAGTGTGGCACTGCCTCTATTGGGGAGGGTGCACACGCGTCGATGGGCAGGTGCATCGGCACACGCTAGGCAAGCTCTGCCTTGCAGCCTTGCAGCCTTGTGTAGCGGCGGGGAAAGCTTAGGGGCGGGCTCGTAATCCCACGTCGAGCGGGCTGCGGCACACACTTGCCTCACGCACCGCGAGAGCAGCGCAGCATTACTCAAGTGGCCCCGCTGCATTCACAGTGCACTGCAAGCCTTCACACCAGCAGCCTGCCCCTTGCCATACCCGCCCCGCACTCGCACCAGGCCCTGTTGCGGGCCGTCGCCACACCGCGTGCCAGACGTCATCCTGCCGGATGCCACCACCACCCGCAGGGCATGGTGGCGGAGCTTGACGAGCTGGAGGCCAGCTTGGGCCTCACCGCTGCCCGCAACCACCACCACCACCAGCAACCGCAACCAACCGCCACACCCGGCAGCAGCCGTAACGCTGCACACGCGCATCCCACCCCCTCCCGCACCGCCCACGGCCGCAGCAGCCCCAACCGCACCTCACCGCAAACGCCCCCTGCCGCCGCGGCCGCTTTGCCCACGTCCAGCCCTCAGCGCAGCCGGCACGCGTCCCCTCCCAACCAACAGCAGGGGCAGAGGCAGCGCCATGGCTCCCAAAGCCCTAACCCTGCCCTAACCTCCGCCTCCTCGCGATCGCATCAGGGCGACAACACCACGTCACAGGGCCAGCGTGGCAGCGCTGATGGTGCAGGCGGCAGCGCAACCGCCACAACCACCACCACGCTGAGTGTGCTGCATGCCATGCGGGAGCAGCTGCGACAAGCCCAGCTCATCGTGGCTGCTCCTGACGCTGCCGCTACCGCCGCCGCCACCAACAGCAGCAGCAGCAGCAACGCAGACAGAGACGCCGCCTGCACGCCCCGGCTGCAAGGCGCCCGCAGCAGCAGCCCTGCCGGTGGGCACCGCGGCCAGGCTGGCAACCCCAGTAGCTCCCCTGCAGCAGCTGGGCCTTTCCCCTTTCAGACCTGCAGCACGGATCAGCAGGAGGGCTTGTATGCTCCTACCCTTGCAGCAGCCTCCTCCCCGCAGGCCCTAAGGTCTCGCTCCCCCCATGCATCGCCAGCTGCCACATCACCCGCCCGACAGTGTCTCACCTCCATGGCTTCGGCCCGGTCCACCTCCCCACAGGCCTTCCCACTGGCAGAGCAGACGCAGCAACCGCAATCGTCGCCCGGCAGGCAGCGTCTCACCAGCATG
>QAXK01004199.1:0-14407 GCA_004335735.1 Chlorella sp. KRBP | reverse complement strand
CTGCTGATGAGCCGGGCGGGCTCTGCACCAGCAGAGGCACGTCCAGGGGGCCCGGTGCATGCAGCAAGCCCTGGCTAGGGTCTGTGAGGGCGCACACCAGCACCTCGGCGGCTGCCTGGGCCACCAGCTGCTGTGCGCCTGGGCCATCCCTAGTGGCAGCAAGAGGTCGGGCAGCCGCCGCTGCACGCTTGAGTGCCTCAGCTTCCTGCTCCCTGTCCTCCTCCTCCTCCCCCTCCTCCTGATCGCCGTTCCCGTCTCCCTCCTCATGCTCCAGCTCATCAATCCCTCCTCCTGCTGCTGGTGCTCCTGATGCTGCTGCTGCTGCTGCTGCTGCTGGTGCCAAGGCAGCCAGGTCCACCAGTTGGGCCAGTGGCGCGTCAGTCCACAGGGAGGCGCACACGGATGAGGGCACGAGGCTGCTGGGGCTCATGACCCGCTGGGCCACACGCTGCAGCACCTGCACGCACAAACACCATGGCCACGCCGTCAATTTGCTCAGTTACGTAGCCCTTGTGTCTCCAGGCCAGAGCGTTGTTAACATGGACTGCCAGGCGTGCTGCCCCAGAACGACGGCCCCCAGCTGCAAAGCGTCAGCGCGGGGCGTCAGGCGACACGCGCACCTGCAGCGCCTTGTGTGGCGGGTCGGAGGCCAGGTGGCACAGCACGCTCGACACGAGGCCCTTTGGCGCCAGCAGCTTGCTGCACAGGAGGCCCACGTCCGCCCACGCCAGCAGGCCCAGCACTGCACAGGGCGTGTAGGAACGGGCAAGCACCGCACGGTAAAGCGACGGTGCAGGTCTGCACAGTGTCAGGTGCAGGGAGGGCCGCGTACTGCTGCTGTTCGCGGCCCATGCAAGCCACCTGCAAGCCACCCGCCCGCGCCCGCGCACCTAGGTCCACCAGGAGGGCCCTGGAGGGTCGTGCCAGGGGGCTGTAGGCGCGCCACTGCTTCCAGTACTTGGGGCGGGGAATGGGCTGGCCATCCTGTCCCTTGTCCCTGCACAACACTCGCACATTTCCACCACACCCGGGAGTAAGATGTGCGCTTGCAGGCCGAGTGAAATCGCTGTGGAGATACTGCTGTGCACCAGCTCGCCTGCGCACCGGTACCACTCTTTCTCATCACGTGCCCCACACCTCCCTTCTCCTGCAATGCACTGTTGCTCCACCGCCCATCCTACCTGGGTGGCCTAGCCAGCGTGCCCAGTGCCGCCAGGCCCGTATCCAGCGCCCCCAGCAGCTCCCTGCACGCCTCCGGGCCCACCCACGCCACCGCCCCCAGCAGCGCCAGCGCGGCGCCGTGCAGGTGGTGGCTGTCGGAGGAAAGAGCGTGGTACAGCGCACGCATGCGCGCGCCCACCACCTGGCGCACGATGGCCTCCGCCATGCGACCCAGGAGTGCCCGCTCGTCCACCCCGGGTGCGGCAAGGTCGGGCGGCGGCACGGGGCGGTCGGGTGCGTGCTGCGGCGTGGCTAGCGCGATGCGGAGGTGCTGCAGCATCTCGGACAGCAGCAGCATGAGCTCCACCAGGAGAGGCGTATGGCGAGCGCCCTTGAGCTGCGCGTCCCACACCCCCATCAGCTCGCTGAGCCCCGTGGGCTGAGCGGACGAGCGGCACAGCGCAAGCAGCAGCGCGCTGCCCCCTCCCTGGGCCGCTGCGGGTGCGGATGGCGTGTTTTGGGAAGCAGGTGCACGCAGCGCCTGCCGTAGGGACTTGAGCGCTGCGTGCATACAGAAGTGGGGCATGCAGGAAGGAAGCGGCGTGAGTGATGAACGTGTTGTGCAGCTGCAATCACAGTTTGCGGCGCGATGGCCGTGCCTGCCAAGTTGACGTCGTGCTCCCGCGTCGCCCGCAGCCCCTCCAGCGCACGCGCCAGGTCGAAAGCGCGGTGCTGAGCGCCATCAGACGCTGCAGCCGATGGCGCTGCTAGTGCGCCGGGCTTCCTGCGCTTCTTGCTCATGGTCAAGGAGCTGCCGCCGTCAAGGAGCGGTCCGGCTCGGCAGGGGGAGCTCTCTGCTGAGATTGGCAGGTGGGGCTGCGTGTGTGAGCATTGCGTGACCACTGATGTGTGGCTTTTGGTGGATCTGAGAGCACGGCGCCTTGGCGGTGGACCGCGCGGCGTCGTTTGAACTTGTTGGACTGGTGCATCTCGTGTCGTTTCATCGTTGCAGATGTTTTGGGGAAGCACGCAATCCTAAACACAGCATCCCATGATCCCTAAGGCCCAGCTGAGGTGACGCGCACCGTCTGCGGCGCCGCAACAAGAGTGATACAAAGCACGCGAGGAGAGCTCATCCCTGCTAGCCACACAAAACACAGGAGAGAAGCGGCCTCGGCGACATACCAGCCCAACGACACGTCTGTATTAAACAGGAGGCACCCGTGCACCCACCCAACCACACCATGAGATCTTCTTCCTGTGGCCGCACACTGCACGCAACAGGGGAGGGTGCCAGCCTGTCGCTGAGGAGCAGGTGCGCCACGGTACAGTCCCCACAACCTGCTGTCCCACAGCCTGGGAGGGTAAGGCCGCGAGGAGGCGACGACGCGGCTGCCACCGCGACCCCCCTGCCTGCTCATCTCTCACCCCTCCCGCCAGCAGCCCCAGGCCAACACATCAATGCTGTGCTCCATGTGCCGGGAGCAGCAACGGGACGCCCACACGATTGACCACCAGCCCGCCCGCGGTGGTACCGCGTCCGCTAGTCCACGGCCGCAGCACCTAGCTGCCCACGTCAACCACCAGGGTGGGCTGGCGAAGCCGGCCTACTGCTTGCTGCGCCATGGCAGCCCACACGACATGCTGCGCTGGCCTGCGCCGCCGCACCGCTGCCCTGCTGCCAATGCTGCGCCCCACCCCTTGCCACCGCTGTCCGGGAGCGCCCACAGCTGTCCTAGCCACAGCCAGCTGCCGCCCAGAGCAGGCAGCGGGTGCCGAGGGCTGAGCAGGTGCTGGCACCCGCTTCGGTTGAGCTGCTGACCAGCTGATCAGTCGTCCATGTTTCCCGCCATGCCGTACTTGTCGTCAGCGTCGCTGCACACACCAAGAGCAAGGAGCGGCAGTGGCGCACTAGTGATCAGCATGGGTCAGGCGGCAGGACCCTGGTCAAGACGTCTGCCACGACCTGCTGTGCCGTGTCCTGGCCCCGCCTCCTCACCTGTCAGTGTTGTACACGTACTTGGACGAGGTCTCGGTCTCCTGCACGCACACCACACGGCACCAGCTACACCCGTCTGGCGTATGCACCGCATCGCCACGCTTGCACAGGCATGCGCTGACCCGCTGGCGCATGTGGGCCACCAACACGTGTGCGGTGAACGCACCTCGTCAGCAGAGGTCTTGCTGAGGGCTCGACAGCTGAAGTACAGGATCCGCTTCAACCTCTGCGCGCAGCACACACGCCATGAGGAGCAGGTGGCGTTGATTTGGCGCCCCACCACAGCACAGTTCGCGCGCTCACTGGCCCACGCCCCGGCAAGTGCGCCCTTCCTCCCACACGCCCAAGCACCCGCGCACACACCTTGTTGTAGAAGAAGTAGTTGAAGGACCAGATGCTCGCCTTCTCGCCTGCACGCACACACCACCAATGCACACCACCAGTGGTGCTCGGGCCCCCCTGCTGCCCCGTGCTGCCCCCAGGCTGCACCCAGGCCCGGACCCAGGGCGGCGGCGGCGCTGCTCAGCTGCTCACCAAAGGGGTCGGTCTCCAGATCTGACTGGTACACGTACACGTCGCACTCCTTCAGGTCCACTGCCTGCGGCGTGCACGGCATGGGCGTCGCCACGTCGACCCCTTGCTGCCCGGACACCCAGTCTGTGCTACGCCGTGGCAAAGCCAGCCTGCTGCTGTGCACTGCCCTGCATCTCCGCCTGCAGCTGCTGGTGCCGCACGCCGCCACTGCGCCGTAGCCGCAGCTCCCGCCCCTGTGGCTGCAGCAGCTGCACACCTCGTCAATGGAGCTCCAGAGGCTCTCCAGGAAGGGCTGGTCACCGAACCCGGGTGTCTTGGCCCACACCTGTTGCGCACACATGCACGGCAGGGCGAGGATGTGGTGGGAGCCCGTGCGCACGCACTCTCTCGACGCGACCCGCCGCACCCGCAGCTCCCTCCCCCCCCACCTTGGAGACCTCGAGCAGGTGGCTGTCAATGGTCTCCTCCGCCTTGCTGAGCCCCTCCAGCTTGCGGAAGTGGTGCGCACGCAGCAGGCTGAAGTCGTAGTCTGGGTAGATGTGGTTGAGCGTGAGAATCAGGTAAATGAGCGTCTTGCGGCTGCGAGCGAAGGCGCGCAGGGCATCGGGCCGTGGATCCGCGGGCCCCTGCCGCTCGCGGGGCTGTGAGCGCGTCGTTTGGGGGGTCGCACCTGGACGAGTCCGCCAGAGGCCCCACGGGAGACGCCGAGAGCTGCAGAGGGCTGCTGCCGGTCTGCACGTCCTGGTCCAAGCTCTTGGAAAGCTTCTTATCGAGTCCGGCCAGCTTGCCTGCGCGCAGGAGCGCCCTGTGCACGACGCTCGGCTTGTCGAGTGCGCCATCGCTCCGCACGCTGCCCCCCACAAAGAGCACATCGCCGCACATGAGTAGGCCTCCAGTTCGCCTTCGACGATGTAGTCGCCCGCGTCTACGTGGTCCAGGAACGTGTTGATTCTGCGCGGCGACCGGCCCATCAAGGCGAGGGAACCCCAGTGAGCACGAGTGGCTGGGCACGAGATACAGCGCATCGCGGCATCGCCCGCGCGCACTTGCCTCGCCAGCGGTGGAAGGTCCAGGAACTTCATCTTTTCTCCAAGCACGACGTCGGGGGGCACGGCGGAGTCAGATAAGTCTTAAGCGGAACACCTCGCTGGCGTGCATTCTTGTCAAGCAAGTTGCTGTCGCCGAGCGTCTGGACTGGCCTGGCGTGCCCGACCATCATCCCACCTTTGGCATGGCGGTGGAGGAGAACACACACACGGAGGAGAGGAGCAGCAGCAGACCTTACTGAAGTTCATCATGGCGTCATCATGTGCATCTGTGCGGGCGATGGGGGCGCGCTCTGCCGTGCCACGTGCCGTGCGGGCTCACCGCACCCCGGCGATCGCATCAGCTCAGCGCCGCCGGGCCAGCAGCATCAAGGCCACGCCTCAGGGGGCCAGCAGCATCAAGGCCACGCCTCAGGGGGCCAGCAGCATCAAGGAGGCCAGCCACGCTATGCTGAGCAGCGTGCTGGCCGCAGCCATGGCCAGCACGGTGCTCCTGAACGCTGCCCCGGCTGATGCCAGCCAGAAGATTGCTGAGTTTGCTGCCTCTGGGTTCGTCTTCAAGGATAACGTGGAGGTGGTAGCGTTGGACGACCCCGAGATCACCGGTGCGTGTATAAGCTTGCCAAACGGGGCGGGCAACACGCGGCACCAGCAGCAGCACGGAAAGATCGGGGTGTTGGCCATCAGGTCTAACTGGTCATTGGATGGTCAGTGCCAGAGCAGCACCGGCCGCGCCTAGCCATCACGAGATCATTGATCGGGTGCTGGACCTGCTGGCGCAGGCGTGACCGTTTACGTCTCGGACTTCAAGCGCTCGATTGTGGACAAGCTGAGCAAAGACTTCTTCTCCGAGCCCAGCCAGGTGGGCACGCGGCACAGCTGCTGAGTGGCACCTGGGACACCCAATGGCAACCTTGGAGACGCAGGCGACATGTGCGATGTTGGAACCTGTGCGTGCGCAGGCGTCCATCAGCTGTGCAGTGACGGGCCCAGTCTCCTTCCGCCAGTCGCCTGAGAAGCTCGGTGGGACTGAGGGCCAGGAGGTGAGCAGCAACTGTCGCCCACGATGGCGGTCGTGATGGCAGCACTCGCCCCGATCCTCACACGCTGCGCGTGCACATGCTGCCCATGATGGTGCAGATGTTCAGCGAGTCCAAGGGCTTCAACCTGTTTAAGAACAAGACGCTCCGCATCAGGTGCGTGCACCAGCTGTGGCTTGATCATGTGCTGCCTTGGCGGCGCGTCTCTGTCTGAGCTTTTCTCTTCGTGTGCCACACGTCTGCAGGCGCATCTACGACGCCCAGCGCAACGCCGTGGTCTACGTGGCCTACTCCACACGCCTGTCCACAGCAGCGGTACGTGGCAGCAGTCGCAGCTCTGGCCATGCCGCCCGCCACACCAGCACTCACTGGTGTGACCGCATGTGTGCGCTTGCCTCCTCGTGTGCTGCCTGTGCAGGACGACGGCGCTGTGAGCTCGGGGCGCTACCGGACCAGCCTGTGCACGCTGGCCTTGCCCTCCACTGCGCCAGACATCGCTGCGTCAAACAACTGAGAACAGTCCACAGCGCAGCATCCAGCGGCTCCTCGTCACCATTCATTTCTTTTTGCCGGACTTGTCGGACAGCTATGATGCACGGTGCCAAACCACGTGTGCTAGCCTGCGCTCGTCTCCTCTGAATGCAATCTCACACCACTGTTAGCAGTTGTCCCCCCCAGTGCACGCGCTCAGCATTCGTGTTGGCCCAAGCAGTCGCCGCCGCCACCTCCCGGCACGGGTGGCATGAATCCCAGCATGCCGTGCATCACCTGCGGGCAGGGCAAGGTGCCGCCAGTCGCTGGTTTGGCCGTCAGGCATTCGAACGCAGCCGATCAGCGCCCACTCTGCACCACACCACCGCACGCGCCCCTCACCTGCTGCATGCGCTGGTAGAACTCGTTGGCGAGCTGCTGCAGGCGCGCCAGCTCGTTGTCCACGTCCTTCTTCTCGTCTTGGGCCAGCTGCTGCGTGCGCGCCATGTCGTGCAGCAGCGCGTCCACGTCCTGCAGCGGCACGGCACAGCAGCAAGGGGCGCACGCACAGCCTTGCAGGACCACAGGGCAGGACCACCGCTGGCTGGCGCTTGAGGGCGAGACGCCGCAAGGTGGAGCCGCAAGGTGCGGGATTCCTCGCGCGCACGTTCTGAATCTCGCTGGCCATGGGCAGCAGCTTGCGCTGCAGCAGGTCGGCGAGCGGGCCCTCCAGGTGCGTCTTGACGACGGCCACCGCAGCAGGCTCCACTTCCTCCCCTCCCGCTCCTCCTCCGCTGTGCGCGCCGTGCTCGCCGTCCTCGCCCTCCTCCTCGAAGTGCGCCTGCTCCTGCTGCTCCTCCTCCTCCATGGCGGCGACGTCCTGCTGGTGCGCTTCCATCGTCGTGAGCGTGCGGCGTGTGGTCTGCGCCCTTCGCTCACCCCCACCTTGGCGGGTAGTCGTTTTTCGGTTGGTGGTCCATCGCTTCGTGCGAAATCAATCCTGCGCGACACCACACCACGACGAAGACGACGACGCGATGGACGCCGTGTGCCTGCCGCTTCCGCCCTCGCTCCCCACCAGTCCGGCGAAAAAATCGACAGCGAGCAGCTCGCCAGGCCAGCAGCACCTGCCCAAGTGCGAGTCCCTCCCGCTGCAGATGAGGAATGGCAGCCCCGAGTCTCCCATCGCAGGCGAGCACGCGTTCCAGCTGGGCCGGTCTGCCCTGTCTGCGTCCGGCACGACCATCGCGCAAGCGACCAGGCACGCAGCAAGCAGCGCCACGCCGACCAACAGCACCAAGCCCAAGGAGTGGCCAGAGGAATTCCAGCAATCCGGGAGCGCGGCGTCCCAGTGGACACCCGGACTGCCCAGGCCTGCAAGCGAGCGCTTGCCACCTCGGACTGCTCTGCGCCCTCGGGCCTTGTCAACCTGCGCGTCCGAGGTGCGTTCCTGTGCTGCTACAGCCCCAGACAGCCCACCACGAGGCGGGTGCGGGTGCGGGTGTGGAACGCGTGAGGATTCAGACGTGGATTTGGGCAGCCGTGGCGTCCTCAGCGGGGCCAATGGGCGGTGCGTGGGGGATGGCAGGGACTGGGAAGGGGACGGCACGCGGGCGGGGCGGTTGTCTCGCTGCCACCGCGTGTGCGGACGGGGGTGCGTGGCCAGGCGCGCCTCAGCTGGAGCTCCATCTTGGCATTGGCAACCCTTGTGTGCACAGGCGGTGGGCCGCGGTGGGCAGCAGCAGCTGTCGGAGGAGGGCGAAGGGGCATGCACGCCAGGCGCTCTGCAGCAGCAGCTGCGCGCCGAGGTGGAGGCTCGCTTGGCGGCGGAGGACGAGGCCTGGCTGCTGGAGCAGCAGCTGCTGACGTGGCAGCAGGCTGCAGCCACCGCACAGACGCAGCTGCAGTCGGCGCAGACCAGCAGGTACGAACTTGAAATCAAAGCGCGCCACGTTGCTACACCCCAATGGGCACAGCTGGCTCTGGTCTCCAGCTCAGCATGCCCCCTTTGCACCTGGTAATCTGCAGGGACTCCCTCGTGCGCGAGAACCTGGCGCTGCAGCAGAGCCTGCTTGAGGTGGAGGAGGAGCGGAGGGGCGTCGAGGTGCAGCTGCGTAACGCCCTGTCCAAGCTGGTGAGCGCCACACTGGAGAGCAGGCTAAACAGAAAGCAGCAGGCCAAACAGCATAAGGTGTTGCTGGGGCCATGCCCGGTCGAACTGCAGGCGAGCGGCTGAACGGCACCCTCCTGGCACCTCCTTCGCCTCCCCACCTGCGCGCACTTTGCGACGTGGCCCCCCTCACATGCATGTGCGCAGGACGAGGTTGAGCCCGGGTCCAAGGACAGGGCGATGGAGGCCCTGCGCGCCACACTGGTGGAGCCGGACGCCGCCATGCACCGCTGCCTGGCCCTCAACGGTGCGCGCCGCCACCTTGCACATCAGGCGCACGCACGCCTGCCTTGCTTGCGGCTGTGGGGCTCGTCCTGTTGCCAGCGCCGCAAGCTTCCATCACACCTTGATGCGGTGCTGTGCACGCAGAGGGTGCGGGTGAGAAGGTTGCGTCCTTGACCGAGGAGAACAACGAGCTTGCCTCCCGGCTGGTGGGCGTGACGCTGGAGCTGGCACAGCTCAAGGAGGACCAGGTGAGGGGGGGAGGTGAGGGGGCGCAGCTCAAGGAGAACCTGGGGTGAGGAAGCAGTGGATGTTGAATGTGTTGCCTCCTGCAACTCTGACCATGGTCGATGCTGGCACGCGGACAATGTGCGCAGGCCCGGCAGCGCCACCACGTGCGCATGGTTGAGGAAGTGAACCTGAGCCTGATCAAGCGCATCGAGCACCTGAGCGAGATGGTGGCTGACCTCAAGTGCGGCGGCAACGCAAAGGGAGGGGCCTCGTCAATCATAGCGCGCTGAGAGGGATAATGAGAGCATCATGCCGCCGTTGGAGCATCAGCAGGGCATGGAGCATCAGCAGGGCAGCAGTGTGCGGAGGCCCACACACCGCCCAGCAACGCCTGGCCAGACCGCTGGGCGGGCCGCTGGGCGCAGCAGGATTAGCAGCAGATTCATCTGGGGCGCTTGCCAGCACTGACGAGCTTTTTTGGTTTGATGATGATGGTGATCGTAGGGGTGCAGCAGATGTCGTCAGTCCCTCCCCGTGCGCAGCCGTACATACAGCATGCTGTGCCGAGCTGCCCACACCCCAGGCGTGCTCCCCCTGCAGGTTAGGGATGCCTGCCATGGTGCATAGCCAGGGGCTCCTCCCATCCGCCGCTTTCCACCTTAGAGTCTTGCTACTGACCGTGATCCCCCTGTCCCCGCTATCCATGATGATGACTCATTGCGCTCCTCACCTGCACCCTTCCGATCCCACCCTTCTTCCGTCCCTGCCTGCATCCATTGCTAACCGGCTTGCGACGGCCAGGCCAGTGATCAAATGACGCGCACTGTTTTAGTGGTGCTGCCTTGCCTGTACATCAATGCCGGGACTACACACGCTGCGCAAGGCGTGCCGCTCCACCTTGAGCCTCTTTCACGGGCGAGCACATCATCAACACGAGCACTTGCCACCCGCGTGCTGTGCACAACGTGCTGACTGGACCTGCAACGGTCAAACCAACGTGCGCCACCTGTCGGCAGCTGCCGTCGCCGCCCACGGTCGTGCCCACGAGCTGCCATATGCGCCCACTGGGCCTCCCCTCCCCTCCTGATGAGGCTGGTGCCAGTTCTGGCACCACGCAAAAAAGCATTTTGTTTGTTCTGGGCAGCAATCCGGCCCCAATCCGCGCTTGCACACACTCCTAGCGCTTCAAGGCTCGCAATCCGAGCGCCTGCTCGTTGGCAATGGCGCCGCCCAGGCCTGCAGCTGCTTCTGGGCGCGGCCCGGTCAAGTCGCGTTCGGCGAACGACAGGCAGGAGGAGAGCATCTACAACATTGGCGAGTCTGTGCCGGCGCAGGGCGCTCCCAGAGTGCGCACATACAACGTGGCGCCCGTCTCTCCGACTGGAGCCAGCGCCCCGCCCCCGCACAAGAACCGCATGCACGCGGACAGCTCGCAGGTGAGCAGCAGCGCGGTGCAGCGCTCACTACTGGCGCCCTGCCGCGCTCCCGTGCACGGCCACACCCCCGTGTGAGCGCCCATGCGCCCGCCCGCACGCCAGGATCCCGGCGTGCACCTTCTCCTTGGACACCTGCTGCACCCTTGGCGCGACGCAGATCTCCAGCATCATCAACCCGGTGCATGGCGTGCGGGACGCCCAGGTGCGGCAGGGCCAGAAGCCCTTTGACCACGCGCGCGCCAACGCCATGGCCGTCAAGGAGGCGTCGCAGCTCAACGCGCTACGCAAGCAGGCCTCCAACGAGCTGGAGCAGCTGCAAGGTGAGGCAGTCCAATGACGGGTGGTTCTTGCCACTGTGCCACACCGTCACTGTCGCAGCCAGTTCGGTCCGTGCGCCTCAGCACCACGTCACAGTGTACTCAGTGGTGGTGTTGGTGCTCATGCTCATGGCCCCATGGTGCAGGAGGGCCGCCGTCCGCCCTGCCCCGCAGCTCCTCCCTCCCCATGCGGCGCGCCTCCCCCACCCCCGGACAGCACCCACAGTACCCAGGTGGAGGAGGCGCAGGAGGTGGAGGTGGGCAGGCGGGCCCCAGTGGGCGCAACTTCCTGGCGGAGAACAAGCTGGGAGCGGGTGCGCCCGCGCGGATACCACGGCCTGGTTCGCAGGTGCGCAGTGCTGGCGGGGGCAGGGGCGGGTGTGGTGCGCACCGAGGTGCACCGGCAGGCTGGGTGGCAAGCAGGTGGGGCGCAGAGGATGAGCTGAGGAGCCAGGGCGTATTCATTTTTGCAGCAGGTGGGCAGAGCAGGTGCAGTGCATTGGCCACGACCCGTTGCCGCACAGGCAGGGCGTTGACGTTCCATCTGCTGTCCGTCCTGAGCAATGCATCGTGCCCTCATGTGTTGCTTCAGAGCTGTTGTGGCCCAGCCCTCGGCCACACACCCCATTGCCCACCTGTTCGTGCTAAAATGGGTGACGTGAGCCCGCCTGCTAACCATGGCCCTTTGTATGCGCCCACACAGGAGGACGATGGCCTCAAGTACCTTAGCAAGCCTGACTACGGGCGCGTGCCCACCTACCTGCTGCACCGCAAGATTGAAATGGCAGAGGCGGCCATGGAGGCGGAACGGGCAAAGGAGATGGCCATGGTGCCCCCTGGTGCGTGGCCAGCACGAGCAACACACGGGAAAGGGGAGGGGTGTGGGAGCGTGACCATGGAGCAAAGAAAGGTGGGAGGGGTCGCAAGGAGCGAGAAAGGGCAAGGTGCTGCACGACTGGCTGGCGCAGCCGCAGGGTCGGGGTGCAATGGCACTGGGGCACGACCACCCACTGTGCGTGCACGGATGCGGTGCCTGTGCAGGCATGCGCATGTTGCCTGATGAGGAGCGGCTCGAGACCCTGGCCATCCTGGCGCGCAACAAGGTGGACGTGGAGAGGGCGCTGCAGGTGCGCATCCGTCCCCTGCACCTCTGCACACTGCCCGGGGACGCCTTTCTTGCGCCTTGCACACGCTGGTCAGGCACCAGGCGACCGCCTGGGGGTCAGGGCGTGCTACGAGGCCACAGCCGAGCACACGCCTGGTTGCCTGCTAGGCAGTGGGCCAATGGTGGCAGGTAGGCCAACCAATGCCACGCGCGGGTAGGCCACACAACACTCGCCGCTTGCTGACCACTCCTTGACTTGCTCACTTGTCCTTTGCTCGCCTCCTCCGCAGGTTCTGCCCATCGTGATTGAGACGCCATCGGCCATCCGGCGCAAGAACGAGCTCGAGCAGCGGCTGAGGGAGATTGAGGAGGCCACAAAGGTCTTTTCGCGCACAAAGGTGCTCGTGCACTTGTAGCCTCTGGCTGCTCCTGCACCTCACAGCGCACAAGTTGGGTGCGTGTAGTTGTACGTGAACCAGGCCGCGTGCTGGTGTAGCAGTGCACTCCCAAGCCTGCTCACTCCTTGGCGCTGACCGGCTGACGCTAATCGCACCGTGGCCAACTCGCTTTCTATCTCTCCCTATCCGTTGCGTGCTATTCATTGGGTTGTTTGTGCCACCGGCACGGTGGTTCTGGGTGCAAGTGGCCTCCTTGCACACCAAGGCACCAAGTCATCAAGTCAGGGCAGCACTCCAGCACACGGCACAGCAGAGCGCAACAAGGAAGACAATTGTGCAAAAGAATGAAAAAGCACATGACCAAGTCAATTTACGTCCGTGGCGGCCCAGCGGGAGGCAGCGCATGGCCATGCCCAGGCGCCGCACTGTGCCGGTGCACCAGCAGCGGCTGCTGGTCTCCTGCCTCCTTGTCCTCCACCTCCCCGCCGTCCCCCGCCTCCTCACCGCCACCGCCACCCGCAGCCACCGCCTGCCGCACGCTGGGGTGCGGTGCCGCCACGTGCTGCGGCGCGGCGTACAGGTGCACCGCCGCATCCACCTGCCTGTTGAGGTACTCGGCATCATGCACCTTGCCAGACCCTGACGCGGACCCAGGCAGCCTCCGGGGGGTGGCGGTGTAGGGGCTGTCCAGGGCGGGCCCCGGCCCCGTGAGAGGCAGGCCTGGCTGGCTGTCTGGGTGGCCCGTGGCCAGGGCGTCCAGCTCCAGGCCGCTGCAGCTGTTGCTGGCCAGGCAGGCGCCGCCGTCTGAGTAGCGGTCTGCGTGGCTTGTGGGAGCGCATGGAAGGCAAAGGCATGGGTCGTGTGGTTTTTTTGCATCTTGGGACTTCCGCAACGCCAGTCGCGAGCAGCAGTGAGCAGCCGCAGTGATGGGGCATGATGGTGGCATGGTGCAGTGCACGAGCTGGGTGCTGGCCGGCACACTACACGCACCTTCGGGTTGGTCCACGGGCATCACAAGGTTGAGCGTGATGGCGGTGAGGGCGCCCACACAAAAGCTGGTGGACAGAATGAGCATGGCCGCGTCGTGCACGCCCTTGTACCCAGCGCTCATGTCAGGGGTCACGGGCCACAGCCAGTAAGAGCCCCAGCCAGGCGCCTGCAAGCGGGGCAGAACGCCACTGTTGGCATCAGGACTGCATGCTCTGGCCTGGGCTGGTGCCCAATGTTTCCTCGCTGCTGATGCGGGCTGCCTTGGCTGATGCGGCCTGCCGGTCGCCCCGGTTGCAAGCTACACACACACGAACAGCCTTGCACGAACAGCACAATTGGCGATCTTTTGTGACGGCTGCAGCACCACGATACCTGTCGTGAACACCATGCAATTATGATGATGATGGTGGCGCCCAGCCAGCCCTGCCTCCAGTCGCAGAGCGCCAGCACCAGCGTCTGCGTGTCGGTGGCACACCGCATACAAGTCTGCAGCCAGGCTCACCAGTTCAACGCCCATGCCCAGGGCGAGTGAGCAGGTCATGATGAAGCGCGTGCGCCGGTCCAGGTGGCCCTCGCTCACAATGATCTGCGCTTGGGGGACAAGCAGCGACACACAGTGTGTGTGTGTGTGTGTGCTGAGCTTAACATCTGGTACAGCCATGTCTGACAAGCAGATACCAATACCAATGCCAGTACCACAAGTCGCACGCGTGGGCGTCGGCAGCTTGCGCAGGATCTGTTCAGGAGGGGCAGCTGATGGGGCAGGTCGATTGCACGCCTCCCCTTGCTGCCCAGGTGCCTTGTTGCTGTGGCTGGCCGCCCCGTTGGCGAGCTATACACGCACACACCTTGATGCCCGAGCAGATGACTGAGCTGAAGAGGAACGTGGTCATGCCTCCGAGCACAGCGTTTGGGATGCTGACGATCAAGGCGCCCACCTGCGGACAAGGTTGTGCGGGGAACAGAGGTGTTGGAGTGGTAGGGACGCCCAGCCTAAAGTGCGCAGCCTGGCATGGCACACCGTGACTGACCTTTGCCCGAATTATCAAGATTTGTCTGTCTCGCTCGTTTGCCTTTGTGCTGCGGGACATCTGATACGCCCACTGAGGCGCCAAACCAGATGCAAATACCCCCCCACACACAAAAGCGGACCTGACTTCGGCCATGCAAGCGCAGCCTCAGACAAGCAACGTGCACTGGCGCGAACTCTGCTTGACGAGGCCTGCCTGGCGATCTTTTGTGACGGCTGCAGCATCATGACACCTGTCATGAACGCCATGCAATGAT
>QAXK01004196.1:0-18881 GCA_004335735.1 Chlorella sp. KRBP | reverse complement strand
CGCGTGCCTGAGTGGTGCGAGACATCTGATACGCCCGGTAGTGGGCTCCGACCCCGCCGAGGCGCCCAAACAGATGCAACTATCGACACACACACGGGCGTCGTCAAGTGCTGCTGCGTATGTGTACGTGCTGCAGGTGGTTGTGCAACATGGGCGCCCAGAGGCGCGTGATGCGCTCCATCAAGGTCATCACGGAAGCGTGCCATGTCCAGGTGTGTGTGTGTGTGTGTGCAGCTTGCAAACAGGGCTTCAGGCCGCATCAACCAAGGCCGCACGGGTCAGCAGCGAGGGAAAACGGTGGTGGCGGTGATGACGTGGGTGGGAGTGGTGGTAGGGGAGCTGTGGCGGGGGCACAGCAGCACAGCAACACTCGAGGTTCAGATTGTTGGGTAAGCGCTACGGCACCCCGCTCCCCAACCGTCCGCACCCTGTCCTTCCTATGCTGTTTTCCCATGCTGTTTTGTTTCTTGGCCTTGGCGCGCCTCAGTGAACTCGACCGCCAGTAGAGCCTGGCCTGCCTGCTGCAACGCTTTCCTTCCTCCTTCCGCAGCTGGTGCCCACGGCCGGCGAGAGCTGGAAGGTGGCATGGCGCGCCAAACACTGCCCCTGACCTGTGCTGCCCAGACCTGTGCCACCCTGCAGCTGGTGCCCACGGCCGGCGAGAGCTGGAAGGTGGCGTGGCGCGCCAAGGGCCCCAACAGCCAGCCGCCGAGCATCCAGGAGGTGCAGTCGCGCGACCAGACCACGCTGTGCCAGAGCTACGACATTGAGATCACCGTGAGAGGCACGTCGTGCAAGCCGCCTGACATCACGGGCACGGCCATCTCGTGCGAGGAGAAGTGTGCCGTGGTGAGTGGTGCGTGGAGTGCTGGCGTTGGGCTAGGATTGGGCTAGGGTTGGGGCGTCCGTGCGGCTCCCATCCCACAAGCAGGCAAGGTGCAGCGATGCCAGCTTAGAATAGGGGTTGAAAAGGAATTGCAAGCAAGCGATGCTGATGCATGACTGGCGATGCCTTCAGGTGCTCAGTATGTACGTACGCCGTGGACGCGCGCCCGCTGATGCGTGCGGCTGCTCACGTGTGGCATCCCAACACACGCATGCAGCAAATGGTTCACCACCCTGCCTACAGGTGCTCATGTACGCCGTGAATGCGCGCCCGGTCAACATTGAGATCGTGGGCTCCAACGACCGCTCCGTGGACGGCTCAGTGGTGTACGTGGATGACAGGTGAGTGCATGGCCAGGGTTAGAGTTAGGGTTAGGTCCTGCTCTTGCCTCGTGCGCCTTGCTGAGAACTGCGGACTCTTGCAATGCTCCCTGCTCCAAATGGGACCGCGTGCTTGCGCCCATTGCTCTGGTGCCCTTTTACCCCAGCAGCCCTGTCACCCTGACACCGGGTCCCCCTTCTCATGGCGTTGTGTGGGTCCCGCTTCTCATGGTGGTGCCTGGGTCCCGCTCCTCATGGCGTTGCCTGAGCGTTGCGTGCCTGCTGTGACGGTGCCGCACACACACACACACACTCAAAGCCACCGAGCCGTTGTGATGTCGCGTGCCTGCTGCGACGGTGCCACGCAGCAACTTCGCCATTGACAATCGGTACCCCTGGGAGACGACCTTGGACACCTCCATCACTGACGTCTCGGTGAGTAGTGGGTGCCTGGGTACCCATGGGCTTGCCTGTCCTGGCAATCAGGCCAGGGCTTGCCTGTCCTGGCAATGAGAACGACACCCACAAGCTCTGGACCACGCTCTTGGCTTGCCAAGTTGCGCTGCTTGCCATCTGCCTGCCCCGACTTTCGAACATTCGAACACTTGCAGATCAGCGTGGCGCTTGTGTGGGCGTGCACCTGTCCAACGCCTTCATCGGCCGCCTGCCTGCTCCTTTTGGCAATCCCTTTGAATGCTTGCAGATCACTGGCGCGCGTATGGACGTGCACCTGTCCAACGCCTTCATCGGCCGGCTGCACGTCGACACAACCTACGGCGACGTGCACCTCTCCAACCTGCGGACGCTCTACACCAACATCAAGACCGACAATGGTGATGTTTTCATTGAGGTGCGCAGGCTCTGCTGGTGGTGGCGGAGGCGGTTCTGGCGGAGCTGGTTGGTGGCGGAGGCGGTGGTGGTGGCGGAGGCAATAATGCTGCGTGCCTTGTGCCGGAGCAGGATGCGAGCGCACTCTAGGGCCTACCGTGTGGCGTCAGGCCCCTCGCGCTGTTATTGGTAGCTCCGCTGTGTGCGATGGCTGCGGCGGACCATGCAGGAGAGCCGGGACACGTTCCTCCGCTACCGCTCCCCCGGCAACCTCATTTGCGCCGCCGCTCCGCTGGTCGAGAGCGTGCTCGACGACTTCATGCGCTGCGACATGACTGGGGGCGAAACCCAGACCGTTCCAGTCCACACTTTCTTCGACCTGAACCTCGACGGCATGGTGAGCCGGACCGAGTTCGCGACCACTCTGGAGAAGGATGAGATGAGCCTTTCGTCGTCGAGCTCGTTCGCCCTGGACGCCAGCCAGGTTCAGAGCGTCATCAGCACCATCTTTTCCGTGCCTGACGACACGGCAGAGACGTACGATTTGCCTCTGGACACCTTTTCACAGGTGAGGCCTTCAACAGGGGAGCAGCAAGCGCGCGGCGCTCTGGGCGCGTCTGGGGAAGGGATGAGCGCAAGTCCGGCGCGGTCAGGTTTAGGGTTAGGTCCTTACGCGTGCTGCACACCCCGCGTGTCCTCATGCGTGTGCAGAGGCTGCGTGCGTACGCACCAGTCTTTGCGTCCATGTACGATTTCGACTCGGGCCGCCAGTGAGTGGGTTCCACCTGCTGTGCTGTCGTGCGGCACAGTAGCCTGCTCAGTAGCACATTTAGCGTAGGTGGCAGCTTGGGTGGCCAACATGTGTCCGGTGTGCGCAAGGTGTGAGCCAGTGCGGTGCTGGCAGAGCGGTCTTGACAGGTTGGAAGCAGCAAGACGAGGCAAGACGAGTGAGCCGGCGTTGCCAAACGAATTCTTGGCCGCAGGACGTGCTACACGGCGTGCGTGGCCAACGGCACCGCCGCCTCCACGTGCCTGCCAAGGTGCGGTGCCAGAGCTCCGTCCCGACTTGACCACCTGCACCCCTTGCCTGCGCCCCTGGCCCCTCGCCTCCCCCCCCTTGCCCCCTTGCCCCTTGCCTGCGCCGCCTTGGCCTGCGCCCCTTGCCTGTGCGCTGGGCCGATCAGCTCCTGCCACATGCTTTGTGGTGACTTCTCGGGTTGGGGTTACAGCTAGAGTTATGGTAAGGGTCACGGTTTACAGCGGTGGTGATAGTGGGACAGCGGTGGTGATCGTGCCCCGGTGGTTGCAACGGAAGACATACAACAACAGCAACAAGTGGTGGCGGAGCTGCCTGCAGGTGCATGTGGCACTGCTCTGACAGCAAGGTGACCATCACCGAGCCAGTCTTTGGCATGTGCGACCGCTCGCAAGGCTGCCGGCGCGCATGTGGCTCGTCGGACCACCCCATCAGCCGCTACTCGCGGGCGGCGGTGCAGCTCACCAACGCCGGAGTGCGCAACCTGTGAGAATCATCATCATCACCACCATTGCATGGCGTTCACGGCGGGTGTCATGATGCTGCAGCCATGACAAAAAGATCGCCTGGCAGGCCTCGCCGAGCACGCCAGTGCACGTCCCTGAAATGGCAGCGGTGTCCGCTCAGTGTGATGCTGGCCGTGGGCCGTCCTATATGTGCTCGAACGCACGTGCACGGTCCTGGCAACGCTGATGCAGGTGGCGTGCACGAGCCATCTCTCAGACCTTGAGCGCTGGAAACGATGCCAATGGTGGCAATGGCACTGTTTGCACGGCGCAGGGGCTTTGACTTCAACGACGACGGTCAGCTGACGTCCGAGGAGCTGCGCACGGCGCTGCTCCAGCTCTTCAGCAACTGCACAATGCTCGTGCGTGACACAAGCAGCGCCAACACCACCACGCCCACGTACTGCAAGGTGTGTGTGCGTGTGTCAATAGTTGCATCTGTTTGGGCGACTTGGCGGGGCCGCAGCCCATCTAGCGAGCCAAGGACAAAACGTCCTGATGCAGGAGCACGCCTTCCTGAAACGCTCCCCAGTCGTGGGCCCCCCCGATGTTTGACCGATTGCCTGCAGGTGTCGGGCCAGGGGCAGTTCCTGCCGGGAGGCTCATCGCTGGTGCGCACCTGCGGCATCGCCTCGGGTGAGTGCCCTAGGGTTAAGTCGGGGCTAGGGTTGGGGATGGGGTTAGGGTTGGGGCTCCACGGCTTCAAGCAGGGGCTCCAAGCCACTTTGGTGGCCGACGGGACATGACAATGCACACCATGGTTCACAGTTTGCGCCGTTCGGCATGTTCTTGTATGGCTCTGGCTCGTCCATCGCAAGCCCGCTCGTGCACCCAGCTGCTGGGTGGGTGCCCCTGCCCCTACGCATTACCGCCGCTTACCCTCCGCTTGCACATCCGCTTGCAGGCAACCCTAGCAACTGGCGCATCAACAACACAAACATGGCAGACATGGCCATCAACGCCAGTATGGTCGCGGCCTACCACAACGCGGTGCCGAGAGAGTGCAGGTGAAAACACACCTGATAGCTCTTCTTTAGGACGCCAACCCGCTCACGTTCAGTCGATGTTTGGTTAACGCCATCTTATCAGCGCTGGTAGCGAGAAATGAGCCAGCGCTTGCGCACTGGCTCATGGTGCAACGGGCACTGAACCCAGGCCGAGGTACTGAGCCCTAAGCCAAGCCCTCTCACATGCAGGCCGTTCCCTGACTACGACCCCAAGCTCAACGGCAAGGTGTACAACCCCGCAGCCACGCAGGCCTCGTGCCCCGAGTGCTTCTTGACGGACGGGACCAGGTGCGCTAGGGTTGACGTGCTAGGGTTCATGTGCTACGGCTAGCCCCGTTGGTTGAGGGGGGCCTTAGGGTTAGGTTAAGGGTTAGTCTTCTCCAGAATGTCCTGCTGTCTTGCTTGCATGCCGTTGCGTGCTGCTGCGCACTCGCAGGGTGCCGCCCCACTACTACAACCGGTCCACCTGGGAGCCGAGAGCGTTTGCTGACGTCATGGAGGTGCTGCAGACCATCTTCACCTCGGAAGTGAGCGCAAGCTGCACTTGTTCGCATGCTGCTCGCTGCACAGACCTGCCTGCCTGGCTCCTTTGCCTGCTGCTGCTGCTGCCGCTTCGCTCCGTTGTCCTACATCTTCTCCACTCCGTCCTCCACTCAGACTCTCAAGGTAGTCTGGCCCTACCTTGTCCTACCCTTGCCCTTCCCTGTCCCACACCTTGCCCTACCCTTGCCCTACCCTGGCCCCTACCCTGGCCCCTACACCTTGCCCTTCCCTTGTCCTACACCTTGTCCCACACGTTGCCCACCTTTGGCCCACACCTTGCCCTACCTTTGCCCCACACGCAGAAGCTCAACGGCGCCTATTTCCCCTACTTCAACATCAGCGACGACGCGCAGTTCGCCATCTTTGCAAAGGCGCTGCTGGCTCCCTACGTGGTCAAGGAGTCTGTTGACATCCATACCTTTGACAACAACATGCAGAGCCTCTTCTTCCTGCCCTTCCTGCAATCCAAGTGAGCCGCACGGCGCTGTACAGTGCAATTGCCAGCGTCCATGCAGCGTTGCGCCCACGATTGATTGCCACCATGCTCCTGCCAGCGTGCGTGCGGTGCTGTGGTCGTGCCGCATGGACGCAGGGCGGCTCTGCTCAACCCTAGCTGCCAGCGTGGGCTGTGGCTCAAGGTCCGCCCGCTCTACAGCCGTGACCTCAGCACGGCTGAGAACCAAGCTCTCATGGCGGCACAGGCCACCGTCATCAGGCGAGGTTCCTGATGTGTCGTTGTTGTTGCATGCCTTCAGCCAGGGCGGCTGTTTGGGTTTAAGCAGGTGAAGTGGGGAAGCAGCATGCAAGCTTCCCTCGAGCATCATGAGCACGCATGCATTCTGACAGTGTGACAGGGTGGTGCTCCCAGTTGTACAGTTGTATGCTGGGAAAGGCTCCTGAGATGTCTTCCCTCCTAGAGCAGGCGCTTTGACGCGCACATGTGCCTTGCGTCGTTGTGCAGGCGCCGCCTCACCTGGCGAAACACTCCTGCGGCTGTCTGTTGCCTTGCCCATCCCTGTGCAGTGGCGCCGAGGAGGTGCTAGACAGCAAGATGCCACTCCTGCCCGTCAGCACCCTGCCCACCACCTCCGACACTGTGCCCTGCCCACCGGAATGGGGCAACGGCACGCAGGTGGGTGGCTGGGGCCCACGCCCATGAACCTAGGGCTTGCATGTGCGCCCTCCTTCGTCTGTGCATGCCCTACCTCACCTGTGGCGTGCCTTTCCTCCCTTGCACCCTCCCGCATGCCCTCCCTCACTGTGCGTGTGCCTTCCCTCCCTTGCAATGCGCCGCGGCACGCGCAGGGCAGCACCAACTTCTCTTACTTCGCGTGGGCCGTCCCCGGCGCCGGCGGCCGTGCCTACAAGTGGGGCAAGGCCCTGCCCATCGAGTGCCAGGACGAGGCCTTCCCGGACGGTGGCGTGTGGAGCGAGGCCCTGCAATCCTACATCTACCCAGACATCCCGGTGCGTGCAACGGGGGGGGGGCTGCTTCTGATGTTTGGGTGCGTGCGTTTAGCTGCCTCGCCCACCTTGTGTGGCGCGTGTTAGCGAGGTACAGCATCACGCAGTGTGCTGTACCTGTGCGAAAAGTGTGCGCACGCGGCCTCTGCAACACCTCAATGCTTAAAACACTGTGAACTCGAGGGCCACAATAGTTCACTGGAACTTCTTGTGCTTGACGTCGTCTGCTGGTGCTGCTTGTGATGCCGCAGGAGTATGCGCCAGTGAACGGCAAGCCCATCCTCCCAGGCTGCAACCCCATCTCCTGCCTGGCGCAGCATGACGTGTCGGTGCCATACGGCTCGGTGCACATCCAGGTGCGAAAGCAAAGTGTGCCTTGGCTGCATAGGTGTGGAGAGTAGGCAGCTTTTGGGTGGCAGCCTCAGCATGATATTTCGGTGTCATACGGCTTGGTGCACATCCAGGCTGGGGTGGACCGTGCCAAGGCTGCCACACCATGTTAAGAGGCGGCTGTTGTTCCGGGCGGCAGCCTGGCCACGTTGCTGTGCGCGGTGCAAGCACAGGCGTGCAGCCCTAACAGTCCCGCTTGGCGGTCCCATTTGTCACAGCAAGACGGCGCCCGGGTCGTTAGAGGGTGGTGTTATGTACCACCACACTGCTGGCCAACCCCATTGGCCACCCCATACATACCGTGCTGCCGGGCGCTCTCACAGGCGCTGCCGTTCCAGTTTGACGCGTGGAACAACACTGGCAACTACCAGACCATGGTCAAGTCGTGCGTGGACTCTGACGGCAGCATGCGCTGCTTCAAGAAGGCGTACTCGGACGACGTGCTGCGCATGCTGCCCGTGGCGCAGTCCGAGTTCAAGAGCATCATGCAGGTCCGTTGGGGTATAGCAGGTTAGGGTGCAGCATGCTGCCCGTGCGCAGTCCAAATTAAAGAGCATCATGCAGGTCCGTTAGGGTATAGCATTGCAGGTCAGGGTGCAGCAGTGAAGCGGGTTGGGGCGTAGTTGCGCTGCTCGTCCGACTGCTGGGCAGTCCGGTTTCAAGAGCATCATGCAGGTCCTGGGATGGCGCAGCCTCCTCCTGGCTTGGTGTGGCGCGCGGCTGGCTTGAGCATGGCTTGAGCATGTTGCCGTCACTTGGTTTCTCACTTGGCTTCACGTGTCTTCTTGGCATATCAGGCAGGTCACTGCAAGAAGACGTGAGACAACAGCCTCTATGCCAGGACCACACATACCTCTGTGCGCTACCCAGCCCAACCCTACCCTGCCGCATGCTCACGTCGCAGAATTGCGTGGACAACAAGGAGGAGTGCGCCGAGCAGCTTAAGATATTCCAGTTCACCGGCCATGTGAGTGCACCCTTCAAAACCCAATCCTAACCATAGGCCTGCCACCTTCCGCTCTTCCCCTCACTACCCCTGCTTCCCAACACTCGACGTGACCAGTGCTGTTGCTGCCGGCGCACATTGTGCAACCACTGCACTGTGTGCCCACGCACAGCAAGTGGTTCTGGGCTTGGGCTAGGGCCATCCCTGCGCACTTGAATGTGTGTTCGTGTGCTCGCATGTCTGCACTCGCCTGCCGCAGGGTGTGCCCACGCACAGCAAGTGGTTCTGGGTGTCGCGGCGCGTCTTCATGCTCGTTGAACCAGCATACTTTGCCGTCATGAGCGGAGGTGCGAGACCGGGCGCTTGCTGGCAAGCAGCTGTGCTTACTGGCAGCCGCGCTTGCTGTACTACACCTGCTGCTCCAAGCTTTTTGGCTGTGCACTGATTGCTGTTGCTTCTGCGAGCTTGTACTGGCTGCTTTCCTCCAGCGTGGGCGACTGATTAGGTACTTTGGAGTTGGGCCATGTGGTGATGTCCCCTGCAGGCGTCATCTCCCCAGACGTGACCTCAACACGCCTCCGCTTCAGCCCTGGCTTCTGCCAGGCGACTCTGGGGGCCGTGGAAAACATCGACTGGCGCAGCTACGACTTAGTGAGTGTGTTTTGCACTCAATAGCGCCATAGCCCTAGTTATCCAGCCGTAGTTACCAGCATGAGAAAGCTGTCCCTAACCTAACCCTAACCCTAACCCCCTGTGGACGGACGGTGTGTACAGGCTCCGAGTCTCACTACGGGCGTACCAACATGTGGCGTTTGAAGTTGCTGCTTCTACTCTGCAGGTTGGCCCATCCGGGTTGATCGACCACACGGACAGCACCACCTTCACTGACCTGCGCAACGCGCGCGTGGACCACATCTTCCGGGTGAGGGGCGCATGGGGCTAGGGTTGCGGTTAGGGTAGACGGCGTGGGCCGGTCAGGCATTGTGTGGGGGAGGCAAGGACCAAACAGCTCCTGAGCAACAGTGCATGCTGCTGTCGCCACCATCAGCACGAGTGGAATAAGAAAAGGCTACTGAGCGGGCACATGCGTCGTCTCCTCTGTGCTCTACGTCACTCTTGCACACTGCTCCCACACTAAGCTCGCCCACACTCAGCTCGCAGGCCCACACTCAGCCCACGCTCAGCCCACAGGCCCACACTCAGCTTGCAGGCTCACACTCAGCCCAACCTCAGACAATCACCGTGCACTGGCGTGAACTGTGCTTGACCAGGCCTGCCTGGAGGTCTTTTGTGACGGCTGCAGCATCATGACACCTGCGCAAACGCCATGCAATGATGACGATGATGATGATGACTCAGCCCACGCTCAGCTTGCAGGCCATTGCCTCTGCACTGCCGCGCTCGACGCTTCGCAGACCATTGCTGCGGCGCTGCCCAGTTCCACCGTGGCCAGTACCACCAACGCTGAGTCGGCCGCACAGCTGGCCGCCAGCACAGGCATCCAGTACGACCAGGCGCTTGCGCAGGTGTGAGGTGTGCTGTAGTCATCATCATCATCGTCATCATCATCATTGCATTCCGTCCATGACAGGTGCTGTAGGCGTATGCTGTAGGCGTATGCTGTAGTCGCCCTTGCATTAGCGTGCGTGCACCATTGCTGCAGCGCCAGGAAGTGCATAACCAGCACACGCAGCAAGCATGGCCATGGCTGGAGCAATCAGAGTGACAACTGAAAGTTGCCATGCTCAGTGGTTGTGTGTGGCTCATCTGTGTGGTAGTGTTCCTGGCCACGTCCAACCTCACCCAGAAGGGGAAGTGGTAGCAATCACTATTGACTGCGTCAATGTGGTGGTGGTGCGTCCAGGTGAGCCTGGCCACGCTCAACCTCAACAGCGCCTGGTTCCTCAAGACGGCTTGGCGCACGCTCTACCAGAACGAGTCACTGTTCTACAGCCCGTGAGTGCTGGTGATGGTGATGGTGGTGGTACCACTGCCAGAACGTGGTGGTGGTGGTGGTGGTGGTGGTGGTGGTGGTGGTGGTGGTGGTGGTGGTGGTGTGCAGCTGCGTGCCAGGCCAAGCCCAACCTTAACCGTAGCCCCACCACACCACGTGCATGCAGGTACACAACAGACGGCCTGGCCGACACGTACGTTCCAAACGAGAGCACCAAGGCAGCCTCTGCCAGCGATCCAACAGTGGTGGTTGCGCCAAAGGGCGAGTTCTGGCGCCACGGCAGGATATGCCTCAACGCTTCGGCATGCAACACCAACTCGATCATCTATCTGTGAGTGGCATTCGCAATGGCACTTGCAGTTGCATGCCTTTGGTCGGGGCGGTTGATTGGGGCCGTTGTCTGCAGCTGCCGCCTCCTGCCGTGCTGCCCTGCCTGCCAGCGAGTTCAGGCCCTTAACTCTGGCCAAGTTCTGTAAGTTCGTGGCTTGATTGCGTGTGTGCAGGGACAACTGCTTGGTACCGCGCAAGCTCAACCTGACCAACCCCAAGGCCCCCACGCTCATGCCGTGCGTGTGGCCCAACGGCACATCTGCCTACCTGGTGAGCTTACAGCCGCTGCCGGCCTGTCCTGCCGTGCTTGTGAAGCTGTGCCTGGTTTGAGAGGTCGAAGAGAGATATGGCTAGGGAGAAATGGCCTCTCTGCCATACCGCCCCATCTACCCACCGTACCTGCTTACTCGCAGGACCTAGATCTGGGTGTGACGGCCCCCACCATCAACGAGACGGCATACTTTGCGCAGTTCCCGCTCAACCTCTCAGACTACCAGTGAGTGCCGCTTGGCCTGCTTGACTGCTAGCTTGACCTGCTTGGCTGCTAGCTGCTGCGCAACGACAGAGCACAACCGTGCGCAACAGCCAGTACGGACCAGTGAAGCTGTTGCTGGCTTGGTAGTGGGTCTGCCGCTGGCTGTGCCAGCTTATCGGCTCAGCGACTGATGTGGATGCACTGTGCATGTCTGTGTCCGCAGCTGGTATGGGCAGAGTGACGTGGCGACGCCTGAGGACTGGCTGAATCGCAACAAGTACATGTTCGTGTGAGTGACTGAGCAGCTTCCGTACCGGTACTTGCCCTCTTGTGCATACAGTACTTGGCGCATACTTAGCGCTAAGCCTGCGTGCATCCTCGCTTGCGTGCGTGCAGGGGTGGCTACGCGGACGCCAACATCACCACGCCCTTCTTCACCAAGGAGTCCCTGACCCTGGGCGCGGACGGAGTCACCGACACAAACGTGAGCTTGCATCGTCCTGTGTACTGGTCTGGGTGCCCCTTGGCACACGGTCTGAGGCAAGCGGCGCAACGACTTGCTTGTGCAACGACTTGCTTGTGCGCCCGCAGGACGTGTCGGCGGGCGCGTACTTGGACCCGGCGCTGCTTCTCGCCATCCTCCTAAGCGTCGTCATCGCCTCGGTGTGCGGCCTGGGCGTCATGGCGCTCATCATCGTCCTAGGGCTCAAGTGAGTCGTGCGAGTCTGCCTGCCGCTCGCCTCGTGCCTCGTTCCGAGCCTCCGACGCTTCGCCAGTTCACCTGGGTCAGTCGAGTTCAGGTTGGGGTGGGCCGTGTGAATGAAGGGTCGCGCTGAGGGAGGCTGGCGGGCGGGCTGGCGGGTGCGCGACGAGTGCGGCGGGTGCGCGGCCTGCGACGCAGGTACCTGCGCAAGGTGGGGCTGGAGATGGAGAACCACAAGCGGGCCGAGGAGGCGCGCATCGAGGACCGCAAGGGCGCGCTGTTCGCGCACATCGCCAACATCAAGCGCGACAAGCTCCGGTGAGGCCCTGCAGCAGTCGCCCCGCCCACCAGCCATCACCCGCGTTGTTTGCTAGCGTCGCTTCGAGCCTTGACGACGCTGCGTTTGCCATCCGCACGCAGGGAGAGCGGCGCGCTGGGCTCCCAATACTCGCTCAACGCGCGCGACGCTGCCGCGCTGCCCGGTTCGCCCACCTCGCCGCAAGCCGCGCACCCGTTCGCGGACGCTGCGGACGCGGCGGAGGGGGAGAACTACGGCGAGGCCGGCGACGACTGGCTGCTCGACCTGCTGCCTGAGGAGGAGGATGAGATTCTGTGGGTCATGGAGAAAGAGGTGAGCAACCGCCTCGCTCCATCAATTCGAATAGGACATCGGAAGCCAAGCGAGCCCACGCTTCATACGGCTAGGAAAACACCCGCACCCAAGTGACGCTTGCACCAGGAGTACTGGTCCGTTAACCAGCCAACCCTAGCCCTAACCCTAACTGCCGCCGTGCAGGGCTACACGACAAAGAACGTGAAGAAGTGGAACCTCGTGGACATGGAGCTGGTGTGGCGCCTTGAGCTCAAGAAGAGAAAGACGCAGCTGAGCAAGCTGGACCCCCTGGACAGGTGCGTTTGAACAACTGTTTAAGCAGCAGCCAAGGCTGGCTGTTTTTAGAACGCTGTGAGCTGTCAACGGCATGCATAGCGCTGGCTTCTCACCAGCAGGACCGCACTCCAGCCAGGATGAGGCAAGCGCCTGATCAAGCCGACCCTCGCAACCGTGGCACCGGCTGTGGCGCAGTCGACCAGCTTACGCTACAAGGCAGCTCTGCTGTGCACACAACTATGGCATGCGTTGCGTGTGCGTGTGCGCTTGGCAGGTGCACGCTGCTGCCGAGCAACCGTCGGACGTCTCCGGATCAGCTGGAAATGTCCCAAAAGTCATGGGTGCACCTGCGGCAGTCGGTCGGCGTGCCAAACAAGTCCGTCATCAGCCGCATGAACCCATGTGAGTTGCTGTTGTTGTTGTTGCAGCTGCATGCCTTCAGCCAAGGCGGCTGTTCGGGTTTGAAGCAGGTAATGAGTGGGCGATTGCGCTTGTACCACATGAGTGCGTGAGTGCACACCTGAGTGAATGACACACCTTTCTCCTCACGATGTGGCCTCAGCTGCTGTCGCTGAAGCGTGGCCAGCTCGCCCCACACCCCGTCCGCACACTGTCTCCCACCAGATCCCCCATGTTCCAACTGTCGGCTTGCCCTGCGCTGCCTCCCTTCCACGCAGTCTCGGAGAGCAGTCGCGTGAGGAACGTCCGCAGCTCACAAAGCGGCGCTGCAGCAGCAGCAGCGGGCAACGAGGACGACGCGGCGGCGGAGACAGCACCGCTCAGGCCCGACTCATCCACACGTGCGTCACATGTGTGCTTGTCGTGCTCCTACCCTGCCTTGACAAGCATGCTACGGTTCGAAAAGCAAACAGTCATCCCAAACAGCACGCTTTGCGTTACGCAAGTGCATCAGCTTTGTCGGATTGAGCGTGGCCCTAACCCTAGCTGTAACCCTAGCCCCATGCCCGCAGAGGACCAGCAAGAGGAGGACACGTTGGAGGACTCGTTGCGCCGCCGCCTGCCCCGCGCCAACATGGTGTCCCGCGCCGCCATCGCCAACCTGCTGCGTGTGCTGCACGTGGTCAAGGTGGCGCGCTCGGTGCTGCGCAACAACTTCCCTGACCCCTTCCAGGTGAGGTGAGCTGACCCGTTCCAGGTGAGGTGAGCTGATCCCTTCCAGGTGAGACGATGGAGGGACTTGGTTGGCGTTGCGGCCAGGTCTTGGCTAGTGCAATGGGCCAATGCATTCAATCACAGTCTGCCAAATGCCACGGGTTTCCCGTGTCCTGAGTTTTTGGTGCTCGACGCTCCTTAAATTGGTGCGCTGCAGGTGATTGACACGGTGCTGGTGGGACAGATCCGGCAGCGCATCATGGACAGCCTACGCATCTTCCTGAAGGTGCGGAGACACAAGCGACCTGGCTTGCGCTCAGACACAAACGATCGACATCCCTGCCACACTGCATACGGTGTGATGCGCGATGCTCGTGACGTCTCTGCTTGGACGCCGTGTGTGCTTGCCGCAGCACCATGGCAGCCCTGGCGTACAGGCTAGAGGAAGAGTCCAGCGCCTGCCTTGCAGGCTGCGCGTGCCAGTCCAACGCTCGCTTTACGCCCCTCCCACTGCTTACCACCTGCCACTGCTTATCGCTTGCAGGTTAAGATGGTGACAGACCATGAGCTCCAGAACAAGGAGGAGATTGTCATCGGCAACGTGAGTGCGCAGAGCGCCCAGTGCACACAAAGCCACAGCTCCCATACATGCAAAGCCAGTGCACACAAAGCACACAGAGCCACAGCTCCCATACACACAAAGCCAGTGCACACAAAGCACACAGAGCCACGCGCAACCACAGCTCCCATACACGCAAATATCAGAGTCGACTTTGCGTCTGGTATGGCTGCCCCGGGCAGCTGTGGCGGTGAAGACCCTGGCTGCATGCAGCACACTGTGTCTGGCACGCCCACGGTAGCAGGGGGCCCGCAGCACAGCTTCCTCAATCACGCCTACCGGCGTTCCCTTTCTTGCTTGCTTACATCATCATCATCATCATCATCATCATCATCATCATCATCATCATCATCATCATCATCATCATCATTATATGGCATTCGCAGTTGCCACGTATATAGCAAATCGGCGGTGCTGCAGACAAGAGGGCTCACGCGCCAATGTTGGAAAACACACATGGCACGCCGTGTGTGCTGCTGGTTGCGCCCGCAGATCCCATACAAGACGCTCAAAGAGCTGCGTGAGAAGGGAGGCGAGTACATGACGTCCCTCAGCAAGGCGGCGGCTCGGGTGCGTCTGCCTGCTTTAATGCTCACCTGCTGTGCATGTCATCGGTCTGCCCACGTGCTGACCTGCTGTGCACGTCATCTGATTCCTGCCACTGAGTCTGAAGCCCATCTCACGTTTGCACCAAAGCTCCTCCCCACGCCAGTGTCATCACGTGTGCCGCATGCGTCTCGTCTCGTCTCGTCTGCTGCCAGGCCATGCAAAAGGCCGCCCCAGAACAGCAGGGCCTGCGCCGCATGAAGGCCTTCCTCACCCTAGTGCAGCGCATGCATCGCTCCTACCGCAGGCCATGCACAAGGCAGCCCCAGAACAGCAGGGCCTGCGGCAGGGTGAGGACCTGAGCGACGACAAGGCACCTCAGTTCTTCGTGGACACCGCCAAGGGCATGCCCGTGGTGGCCATGTCCGCCGACGGCAAGTGAGTCATGAGGCTGGTGTCCATCCGGCTGGATAGGGCATGTTGGGAAATGGCATGTTGGGAAGGGCATGCTGGGAGTGTTGGGAGTGTGTGTGTGTGTAGACCGTCGCTTCTCCCATGTCCATTCTGGAAGCAACATGGCGAAAGCATCACTCCGCTCAGGCCAGGCTCAGGCTTTCTCTTTCTGTTGCCCTGATGGGTGCAGGGACGAGCTTTACGCGGTGCACTGGGTGCGCATCGTGGTGCACGCCATCTGGCTGCCCAAGGAGACGGATGCTGCTGAAGCGGAGGTGCGCTGCTATGTGTCAATCGTGGCTTACCTACTGTACACAGTGTGGCGCCATGTATGAGCTAGAAAGGTCTACTGCACGGCTTAACGGCTTGTAGTGCCACAGTGCGCGTCAAGACTGCCATGGGTGCCTTGAGCTGCTGGGCACACCTGAAGACGTGCGTTGAGGCACCCAAACACGCGCCAATGTGCACCGCCTCACACATGCATGCGCAGGGCGCCCACACAACAGACGGCCTCCACTCCTCCGAGTCCTCCGTGGCGCTCCTACGCCGGCCCAGCCACCTGCCCCCAGCCTCCCCATCCGCCGCCCCGGCCGCCTCGGGCCCCTCCTTCGCCGCCCACGCCCCAGGCCGACAGCTGCACGCCCAGACCTCCCTGCGCCGCAGCCTGCACCGGCAGCTCAGCCGCAACGCCGCCAAGTCGCGAACGCTCGGCCGGCACGGCTCTGCGAACAAATCCGGCTCATTCGTTCCCGTGGCCTCCCACCACCACCCGCACCACTACCACCAGCCGCACCAGCAGCACCAAGCAGGGCAGCAGCAGCAGCAGCAGGGGCCGGAAGGGAAGAGTGGCCTCACGGCGAGCAAGCAGGGGATCGCAAAGTGGATGAGGCGCACGGTGTCGCAGTTGGTGTCGTGGGTGACGGGGAGCAGCGACGGGACGCAGGACGACAGGCAGTACGCCTACCAGGTGAGTTAGGGTTGCATGCTAGAGCTGCTAGGGTATGCTGTGCAGGCTGAGCATTTCTGTCAGGCACAACAGCAGATTGGCTGTGCCATCCTTTGTTCGCAAAGGCCGACCCGTTACCAGTGTGTGGCGGTGCCTGCTGCTGGCGTCCGCAGGTGATCATCCAGGAGGGACCTGGATGGGTGATCAACGAGCAGGCCTATCACGACCACCTGCGCAGCAGCAACATCCAGCCGCAGCACATCAAGTCAGAACGTGAGTTCAGTAGAGATGGCAATCTGCACATGACCTTGGCCCGCAGCTGTGCTGCCGTCGTGGAGCTACCGCTGCATGCGCCTCAGGGGGGTGTAGGGCTTGCCGGGGAATGCCTGTGTGCCCACCTGGCACGGAGTGGTGCACCGGCGCAGGGTGTTCGGACAAGACTTGAACTGTCCTCTGTCCGCTTGTTCACCGCGTGCAGTGGTCATCATCATCAGCATCAGCAGCAGCAGCAGCAGCATCATCATCATCATTGCATGGCGTTCACGACAGGTGCCATGACACTGCAGCCGTCACAAAATATTGCCAGGCAGGCCTCGCGTGCAGAGGTACACTCTGACCTGTTTCGCTCAAACTGCTTCCCGCCTGCAGTGGTGTACAAGAGCACGGCCCTGGGCAGCGATGAGACCAAGAGCTGGAGCAGCCGCGTCCTTCTCCTCCCCTGCCCTGCCCTCCCACCGCAGCACCGCCTCTGCCTGCAAAAGGCGCTCCACAGGCACCAGAGGGAGCTGGCAAAGGGCGGCTCTATGCACGAGCGCGGCGGCAGCGGCGGTGGTGGTAGCGGCGGTGGCGGCAGTGGCGGGGGGCCTGGGCAGGGAGGAGGGCAGCAAGGGGGCGATGGAGGGTTGAAGGAGGCACTGCGGGCGGTGGTGGAGCAGGCGATGATGGCGGCGTCGGTGGCGTGTGATTCCCAGGGCATGACGGTCAACTACGCTGTTCAGGTGCGTGTTGTTCTTGGTGGCGTTGGTGTTGTTGGCTTGCAATAGTCCAGAGCCTGGGAAAGGCCAGATTTTGATCCCACTTTGCTGGGCAGGACACCTGCAAATCCACACGCTGACCCTCCACCCTCTACCCTCTGCTCTACATGTTGGCCCTGCTGCACCCTCCACCCTCCCTCCATCCTCCCTCCATCCTCCCTCCACCCTCTACCCTCTGCCCTCTGCACGTTGGCCCTGCACCCTTCACCCTCCCTCTGCTGTTTGCCCTCTGCCGCAGGAGAGCATCGGCCCGTCCTCAATCCACATCTCCACGCACCCCGGTGCCGCCTTTGCGCACGTGGCCCACAAGCGGCACGTGCAGGCGATGCTGCCGGAGGAGCTCGGCCTCAAGCCCTTTGTGCGCTTTGCCACCTCGGGGCGGGCGTTCGGCTCGGTGTACCAGCTGTGGTGCGCTGAGCACAGCTTGGCATACAAGGAGGTGATGGAGCACACACAGGTGAGAGAGAGGGAGAAGAAGAGATGGAGTTGTGGGAGGGAGGGAGGAAGTGGTGGGAGGGAGGGAGGAAGTGGTGGGAGGGAGGGAGGGAGGGAGAGGGAGGATGGCGTTGTGGCATTGCGGCCACTGCAAAACAGGCGGTTTGGTGCCCCCTCAGGTTGGCGCCAGTATTGGCCTGTTGCTTGAGGCTTAGGGCTTAGCGAGCAGCTGTGATGAGGGCTTGCGTGCATGCATGCAGGAGCTGGTGGACCTCAACATCCAGCTGGCCAAGCGCGTGGCTCCGCGCATCAAGGGCGCTCGCCTGCGTGCCATCAACCGAATCACAATCATGGAGGAGGTGAGCGTGTGTTGTGTGTGTAGCTTGCATACGGGGCGGCCCAGCCGCGGCAACCAAGGCAGCACGGGTCAGCAGTGAGGAAAGATTTGGCACCAGCCCAGGCGAGAGCGGGAGTGGCTGGGTGCCGTAGAGACCTGCCTTGCTTTCCACACATCCTGGCTTGCGTCGCGTGTGCCGCGAGGGTGCAACGGGATGCGTGCGCAGAAGCGCAAATGGGCTTGGGGACCGGCCACGCGCCAACCACAACTCACAATGTGTGCCAAACCTTTACCCTGCACCCTGCACGCACTGGCGCAGGAGGATGCGTGCGCGGAGGAGGACTTGGTGGCCCAGCTGCAGCGCGACATGCGCACGCGCCTGAGGGAGCTGGCGGTCACTGGCCAGCTCAATGCAGGTGCGGCAACGGATCTCGTTCCTTTCAGATGCCCAACCTTAGCCCTAACCCTAACTCCGATGCGGACCTAGCCCGCAGCACCCGTAAACTGTCCTGACTTGCATGGGGGAGAACAGACCCTCTGACGTGCCCAAACCCTAAATGCCCATGCAGCGCCCTCGGAGGCGGAAGCCGTCCCCGACCTCATCACATTTGACGCCAGCGAGCCGCCAACCACCCCACTGCAGCGCGGCGCGCCCCCACCTGCCAGCAGCACCGGCACAGGGCCAGGACCAGCATCAGCGGCAGCAGGAGCAGCAGGAGTGCTAGGGCGCGGCGGCAGCAACACAGGGCGCGGCGGCAGCAACACAGCCTTCACGAGCAACCCTAGTGCCATCAACATGGGTGGCAGCAACTTGGATGTGTTTGGGGGCTCTGGGTTCTCGTTCGTGGGCTCCTCCATGCCGTCCAACGCGTCCTCGCTCATGCGCCGCTTCACTGGCAGCGTGGATGTCCAAGGTGCGCTGCGTGTGAATCAAAGAGTATTTTGCAGAGGCGTTTGGGTTGCCCCAGTCTCTCCAGCAGGGGACCTGTCCGCTGTAGCCCACACTGTGGCGCTCCTCTGTGGCACTCCTTGTGGAGCTCCTCTCACACAGTGTCGCCCACTGTGGCGCTCCTCTCATCATCATCATCATCATCATCATCATCATCATCATCATCATCATC
>QAXK01004192.1:0-25833 GCA_004335735.1 Chlorella sp. KRBP | reverse complement strand
TCCCACTGGCGGCAGCAGCAGCAGCGGCAGTGGTGGCCGGCAGCAGTGGCAGGCGGGTGCTGCTGCAGCAGTGTCGGCTGTGCGGGCAGCGGCGGCAGCTCCTGTGCGTGGCTTCAGGGGGGTGGTGTCGGGGGCAGCTGCTGCTGTAGGGCGTCAGCTGGCAGGCAGGCACGACAAGGCTGCGTCAGCACCAGCCACAGATCGACAGCAGGCGCTCCAGCAGCCTACCCGGCGCTAGTCTGAGGCGGCTGGCTGTTGATGCGCATCACCATCCGTGCAACTTGGCAACGCATGCCATGATCTGCACACCATTGATTCAGAGTCGTTAGTGCAAGCAGGGTTGGTCGACAAGGGGTGGGGGCAGGGTGTTACTTACCCGGTGCGCGTTATGTGGGTGCTGTTGATGCTGATGTGGGTGTGTTGTGTTGCATTGAGGGCTGGTGGGCATTTTGTGTGGGCGCCTGCTCAGCCCACCACTGGCTGCCTGTTGCGGCAGGCGAGCAGGCAGCAGTGTTTGCAGAGCTCTTGTTCGTGTGGGCTTCGGGTCTAGGCCTGGATTGCCGAGCAGGGGGGGGTGATCAGACGCTCTGTTTCAGTGCCGGGTGGCTCCTGACATTGACCGCAATTTGCGCTCTGTGAAGTTTGGCTGGCTGCTGCATGCCTGTATCAACACGAGCCAGTGTGTTTTTGCCACTGGTCAACTTCTTCCTGCCTGTACATCGTGTGGCTCTGGCCTTGTGACGCTTGCATGGGGCCCCCCACCTTATAGGTGCCGATCCTTGCACATGGACCCATGGACTCAACCCTCACATGGCTGCAGCATCAGGATCACCAGGCAACTTGGAAGGTGGCATTCCAGGCTACAGGCTGCTGCTGTGCAACGGGGCCAGGGTCCTGCCGGCAGCAGCAGCAGTGTGTGTATGCACGGTTCGTGGTGCCTCGGGTGATGCCCCTGTGCTGCTACTCACCCCCAGCATGATTGTGTCATCATGTCATCAGCAGCAGGTGTTGGTGGGCCGGAGGTCATCAGTAGCTCTTGATGCTGGCACACAGGCGGTGTCAGGGTACGGGCTCACACCTCAGGCCTTAGGCCCCGATTAGACCAGTTTTGGGTGGACACGCCACGGCACAGCAGGCAGTTGTGGGGTGACTTCTGCGTGCTGACGTTGATGACGTGTGGAGGGATTGTTACTACTTAAGTGTGGGGGCCTGACAGGGTGCAATAATACCAGAACTATGTATGCACCCTCACAACCCCCTGTGCGGGGCAGCAAGCCTGACACCAGAGTGCAGGGGGGCAGTGCTGACTGCTGCTGCTGGTGTGCTGCGTGAACAGCGAGAGACAGGGTGTGGCCAACTGGCTGGTCGGCTGGGCAATTCTTTCCAGGCGTACTTGATGCATACCTGCTGTGTGTTGTTTCTCATCCTGCAAGCCGGCATGCACAGTGTTCTTTATGTCCTTGGGGTGTGTGTCCCTGTTTGTATTCTGTGTTGTGTGCAAGCCGGCATGAGTGCAGGACCTCCTCAGGCTTGTGCCCCAAGGTGGTGTAGTGTAGCTACATGCAGCACCTCATGTGGGCAAGTGTAGGTGCATGCGTGATGACTGGGGGGTGCAGATGCCACTCAGCCATTCTGGGCTGGTGTGCAGCCGCAGATTGTGGTTGTGCCTGTAAGCTCCCTCAGAACGTGCACATTGCTGGTGGTCAGATCAAAGCTCCCATGCGTGTGGCCGCCTGCTGAACATCAACAGAGGGTGCCACCTCAGGTACTGCCTGGCAGGTCACACCTGCACAGCACAGCACATGTTATAACATCAGCACTGAGCTCAGCTGTACAAATGCCTCGTGTCAAACTGCAAATAAGCACTGTTCGTTGTATTAATTCGTCAACAGCACCTCAGGGTGTTGAGGACAGTGTTCCACCCCTAGTGACAGAAGGCAGCAGCAGCAGCAGCAGCCGAAGGAGTGTGCATTACAGGACAGGCGCGAACGGGTGAGTTTATGGTTTGTGCTAAAACATATTCGGCAGAATCAGCACGGTCGTTGCTCGCCTGTCTCCAAGCACGACACAAGGATCTATGTTGCGAGTTGTTTGAACTGTGCTTGAAATCTCCAAGCCTCAAGACTCCGTGAGGACCAGTGCGTGAGACTAAGATTTAACTTGTGTTTTCCGCAGGCAGGTTTCCATGGCGCGCAACAGGATACAGGATTTCTCAGAGGAGGAGCTCAGCCAAGATCCCACTGAGCAGTCCTCTGAGGAGAATGACGAGTCAGAGGAGGACAACGCAGCAAACGGTAACGCAGATGTTGGTATGGACAAGGAGTCTGACGAGGACGAGGAGTCAGACGAGGAGCCAGCAGCAGCAGATGCCAAGCCTGCAGTGGCAGCAGCAGCGGCAGCGGCACCCGCCAAGCCCCGCCGGCAGCGCAAGCCAGCTGCTGCAGCAGCAGCAGTTGCTGCCGCGGCAGCAGGTGCTGGTAGCCTAGGCGATGATGTCCTGACTGTGGTCAGGGGTGTGCTGAGCCAGGGCTTGTGCCCTGCACTGGTGGCCAGCATGGAGCAGCAGGCGCTGCAGCAGCCTGAGGTGCAGGCAGCACTCGCACGCGTCAACGCAGCAGCCGCAGCAGCAGGAGTGACAGCAGCCCGCAGCGGGAAGGCCCGTGCGCCGCGCACCCCCAACGCGAACGGGCCCTCCAACTACAACGTGGTGATCAGTGCTGCCCTGGCTGCCTTCAAGGCTGCTGGCAGGGACCCCCCTCCCATGGCTGTCATGACCAAGGCCTGGGCCTCACTGCCCAAGGAGCAGCAGCAGCCCATACTGGACCAGATCACACACATCAGGTGAGGCCAGCGGGGGCTGCAGGACCAGAGGCGCAACAACCCTGCGTGCTGTAGAGGGGGTGAGAGGGTGGGGTGGCAGCATGATGTGTCCTGCAGGGGCTAGGGGGTGCTGGTTTGGGAGATGCCCTGCCGATGTCGGGCACGGGGTTCCTGCATCACCTCAGCACGATCTCGGGCGCATGTTTGATGTGCTCAGATGACGTTACTGGTTGTCAGGAAGGGGCCAAGGTACCTGTGGTCTGTACTCAGAAAGCGGGATCTGTTGGTGTGGGCGTGTTTCGCCCGTATCGCATCTGCTGCAGTGCCGCCTGCACCACCATGCGCTCACTGATGGCTCTATGCTGTGGCGTGCTGTGTGCTGTGCTGTGGCGTGCTGTGTGCTGTGCTGTGTCGTGCTGTGTGCTGTGCTGTATGCCGTGTGGTGATGTGAAGCCAGGTCCAGACATGCCGTGAGACTGCAGCTGCAGCATGCGCGCCTGCTGCTGCTGCTGCAGAGCACTGCTTGCCTGGCCATTGCTGGGTAGGTAGCCCAGAGGCATGACCTGCCCTGCTGTGCTGCTGATGGGCACACTCATGGGCACGTTTCCTGTGTGGACAGCAGCAGTATTGAACTGCACAGGCATGACTTTGCCCAGCATGCTGCTATCGTTGCTTGTAGAGCCCAGCTGCACACCTGGAGCACCCTGGTATGCTGTGCCGGAGCTAGTGGTCCAGCCCAAGTGCTGCTGCTGGCTGCCCTGGGCCAGCAGCAGTCCTGCGCTGCTGCTGCTGGCGGCACCTGCAGTGCTGCTGCTGGTGAGAAAGCCAGGGAAGTGGGCGGTGCCAGCAGCATGTGCTGCCTGCAAGCCAGCAGCCTGTCCCATGCTGCAGTGGACTGAGGGGGTCCAGGGAGTTGCGTGGGTGCTGCGGCTGCTGGTGACCAGGGCTGTTGACTGAGGGACACTATGGTTGTCATCCCAACACAGCCCTGCAATCATACTTGTCACCACATCAGGCATGGCAGCAGCAGATATGGCCACCTGCTGCTGCTGCTGCAGTGAGAGGGGCAGGCCTGCTGGTGCCACCCCTACGACCCCCTGCGGCATCACCTGCTGCTGCATCGCGTGCATTCCTTGCGGCTGCAGCATGCCTGCTGCCGCCTCAGCAGGTTGCATCAGGCCTGTTGATGCATAGGCCTGAAAGGCACCTGTGCCACCTGCCAGCTGCTGCTGCTGCACCCAGCCAGGGTGCAGGTTGCTGATGGTGCCTGCCTGCTGCTGCGACAGGAGCTGCTGCTGCGCAGGCACGCACGCAGCCATCTGTTGCTGCTGCTGAGGCATGCACATCAGCACCTGCTGCTGCTGCTGCTGCTGCAAGGGGTCACCTGCTGTGACGTAGCCCTGAATGAAGCCGCATGCCGGGCTGCTGTGCATGCTCATGCTGTGGGCCTGCCTGCTGCTGTGTGGGCTGTAGCTGCAGGTGCTGCTGCTGCTGCTGCCGCATCCTGTGTTGGCGTTGAAGGGGCCCTGCAACCTGGTCCCCACAAAGGGCTGCTCCTTGGCCAGTTTGATGGATGCGGGCACGTCACTGGGATCTGCCAACACATCAACCAGGCGGAAGTTGAGGTTCGCCCTAGTGCCATACAGGTAGTATGCTGCCCTGTCGTATGCCTGTGCAGCCAAGGTCTCGTCCTTGTAGCGCCCAATGTGCCTTTGCTTGCCCTGCGATCACAGCACACATGCCAAGAGGCAAGTAGGGTCAGCAAGTGCTTCAGGCGGCAATGCAGGTGGCCCTGAGCTCTCCTTGGTTTAAAGACGACTGAATAACCTGTGTGGATGACTGACTCGGCAGATTGTAGCGAGTGCAGGGCATGGTGCATAATCACAAGGTCAAGACAAGGGGTTGACAAAAGCCTTAGTCTGGTGGCTGTCCCCAGCACACCAGAGCTGCAGCAGGTACAAACCACCAGCATACATGAATGCTGTGAACTAAGGAAGCAGCTGGCGCAGAAAGACAGCGCCCGCACAGGCTGCTGTAGCAGCACCTGCCATGAGCAACACACGATGGAGCGGGTGCTTGCAAAAACGACCGCTGGGTATTCTGCACTGCCCACAGGCTTGCTATTGTAACTGTACCTGATAGAATATACGAACACGCCACGCTGCGTGCTTTGCATCGTAATAAAGGCCCCTCCACCTGCTGCTCAGTCTCTGCTGTTTCTCGGACGCATTGCCTTGGTCTGTGGGGTGGGTCGCTATTTCACCCGGAATCATACTTGAAACGCTCAACTCAGTGATGAGGGTATGCTGTTTTAGACGGGTCGCATCGGCCGGTGAGGCAAGCAGAACAAACACACTCGATTTCACCAGAATCCGATCAGAGTTTGGGTGCACTCTCTCTGTGGATCTCTCTCTGTGTGTTTCCTCTGTTGCAAGAGGGGAAACGGCTTTGACGGGGACAGCTGGGTCAACCTGTTGACTTGTGTCACTTATTACGCTGCATGTTGAGAGGCGATCCGAGGTCCTGAGAAGCTGCAAAAGATTACGTTGCGTAAACACATGTTTCGCAGCGTTATGGACGCCTGCGGGGAGAAACCCGGCGTGATGTGCGCACTTGGGCAGCTGGGCGTAAACACCAAAGTTGACAAAATCGTTTAGGCATTTCCTCTTAGGCGGCGACTAACATCCACAACTTGGTGTTATACCGATCCCATTATCCTGTTGATCAGTAGTTCACTAGTTGCAGTCTCAACCACGTGCACGTGCCGACAACAGCAGCAGTAAGTGACCTGGTCCTGACACCCTGCATTCAAGCTCCGTCACACCCATAAACACGCCCAGGAAACAAACATCTGCCAACAAAACTCGTTACACACTCATGCAGCTGCCAGGCATGAGCTGATGCGCTGTGCAGCATGTCACTGCTTGCCAGCCTGTGACTTGTGCTGACGGGCATGGTGGTGGGTGGATGCCTGCTCATCTTCCCAGGGTAGGTCTGCAGGCGGAGGCACGTTTTGCAGCACAGTCTGCAGCCTCTCATCCACCTGCCAGCAGAGGAGTGACACACCACAGTGCATCAGCCATGGGGTCAGTCGTCATGTCTGGTGTCTGTCACAGTGACTGCCACAGTGAGGGCTTCGCCCAAAGCGGGATGAGGAGCAGAGTGAAACCAAGGCGCTCTGCCGCGGTGTGTTTTCATACATATCAATACACCAACTGGCCAGAAGGAGCACGTATGCTCAACATACCACAGGGCAATGCTCACGACACACTCTTGAGACCATGGCATACACTTTGCAGTCTGCAATTGCCACATTTCAGCGGCACGGCACACAGCTGCATCATCTCGACCACACCACAGAGCAGCAGCGCACCTGCCCAATGAACGAGCTGGTTGCCTTTGACAGGGCCCGGTTGGCAGCTCCAAACAAGCCAGCTAGCCCTGCTGGGACACCACCCTGTGGTGGCAGCAGCAGTACACATCCCCTTTTGTCATCCACTTGAATGCCTGGTTGTGGTGCTGCTCCTGGACCTCCCCTTGTCAACAGCAAAGTGTCTCAAGGGGCAGCAGCATCCATGCATGCACACAAGCACCTGCCATGCAGGGTGTCTTCACTGAGTGACATTGCTGTCATTTACATCGCAGCGGGTCACAACTGTCAGTCATCACAGGCCAGGAGTGACTCACCTGCTCATGGGTGATTGCGCCCCACAGCGCCCCAGCAACTTTCTCTCCCTCATACTGCCAAGCCTCTCGGCCCAGCTGCATGGCAGACAGCACTGCCAGCTGGCGCACTGCAGGCCAGCAGCAGTAGCAGGGTAGCAGCAGCAGCAGCAGCAGCAGCAGCAGCAGCAGCAGCAGCTCTTTCACAAGCAGCGCCAATAAGGGTTGCTGCCGGGGGCCCAACACAGCGGCACGACAACAGCGTGCACACGTTTCCAAGCACTGCCGCCCTGACGTCACCGCAGACTTAGTCAGCAGTGGATACTGCATCAACATAGGGCCATATGGACAGTCAGCACACGGCCCCAACACTCTTTCCTTACAGCAGGCTGTCCTTACAAGCCAGCTATCCTATAGGGCCTCAGACACAGGCCCTGCTTCCGTAAACACACCTGCCGCATTCCAAGCCACCTGGGGGCGATGCAGGGGGCCCAGCACAGCAACGGGCAGCAGGTAGCCAGGCGGCAGGCCCTTCACGCCCGCCTTGGCCAGCGTGGCTGCTGGCAGGCCGACAGTCATGTCGATGCGGTTGGTGTTGACGTTGACCGTGCCCCACAGCGCCAGGTGCATGCTGCTGCGCCCAGAGCCTGCGGTGCAGCAGCCACCACATCACCATGCAGGGATGTTATGCCACTGTGTCCCTCTGGAACTCCTACTGGACCCTAATGAGCACTCTGGCCCTTCACTCCCATGCAGGCTTTGGTGTAAGGCAGGGACTCAAGCAGATCATGTCTATCTACTTGTCACAGATACCCTTCTGCAACTGAACTCCAGCAGGCACCTGCCGTTTCCCCTCCATCCACACAGCAGCCTGGTCAATCACAGATTTGCAACTGTTCATGGCATCGGGCACCCTGCAACCCACAACAGGCCGCGCAGTGCGTACCTAGGATCATATCCACCCTGTCAGTCCTGAACACCCCGGGCGACTCCATGGTCACTCGCAGCGGCCCACTCCACACCTCGACACCCTCCACAGCAGACCCATCGTCCGCCGCTGCCTCCGCTGCTTCCTTTGCTGCCGCGGCGGCTGTGCTGCTGCCGCTGCTGCTGCCGGACAACCAGGGCTGTTTGTGGCCTGAGCCGTGGCTCCCGAAGCGCCCATGGAAGCCCAACAGCCTGTAGATCTGGGACAAGAGGTTGCCCCTGCCTACAACAAGCTTGACAGGCGAGACCCACAGCTGCAATGCAAGCAGACAGGGCAGGCAACTCAACACCTCAACGGTAGGGTCTCAGGATGCCAAACCCTCCAATGGCATGGTGCACAGGCGAACATCCGGTTGGTTGGATGCCTGAGCTCAGTCTGACCTCTGTCCTAATGCAGGGGATGCCGTGATGTGGGACAAGCAAAGGCATCAGGCACCGACAGGGCACAGACAGGGCACCGACAGGGCACAGACAGGGCACCGACAGGGCACAGACAGGGCACAGACAGGGCACGTCAGCCTCACCTGCCCACTGTCAGCTGGCAGCTTGCCGCCTGTCGGTGCTATGGCTGTCTTGAGGCTCCCACCCTCCCGGATGAACGCCACCTCCTCCAGCAGAGGGTTGAACTGGGACAGCGTCAGCCTGCACACCAGCCACGCAAAAAGTCACAATCAATGTCATGCTCAGGGTTCAGGGTTCAGGGTTCAGCGTCCCCTGCGCACCAGCCACGCATGTTGCAAACAAACTCACTTTCAGGTTCCCAAGGTCAAGGCTTGCACACCAGCCACGCAGGAGTCACAATCACCGTCATGCTCAGGGTGTAGGGTCTAGGGTTCAGGGTTGAGGGTCAGGCTACAGGGTCAAGTGTGACCGCCGGCAGCCTGCTCAGCCTGCAGGTGCTGCCAGCAACACTTGCAAAGCACGGGCCCAGTCATTCAGCAGCACAGGAGCAAGCCTGCCACACTCACTTGGCTAGCTCTGGTGTGAATTCCCACGTGGCTGTGGCCGGCTGCTGCAGCACCAAGTGTGACTGCCTGAGCCTGAAGATGCTGCCCAGATGCCAGCCCCGCACTAGGGCAGACACACGATCGCCTGACACCTGCAGCAGCAGCAGCAGCAGTAGGCACAGTGATGTGCATCGATTGTGTTGACGGCCCCAAGGGTGTCGACTACGCAGACACAGGATCCAGCAGCAGAACAACAGCACCATGTACAAATCATGCGTCACTTCAACACATGTCAAATACGCTATAAGAGCACTGCTGGCAGGGCCATAAGTGGGGATGCAGGGCATGCAGCTGTGCTTGCAATGCATTGACGGGGCCTGCATCATGCAGCAAGTAGTACCTGCAGGAGGATGGGGTGTGCATGGGCCCAGGCCCTCTGCCCAACACCAGGTGGTGGAAGCGGCCAGGTCTGATGAAGCGCATCAACCTCCCTGCCCTCCTCCTCCTCCTGCTGCTGCTGCTGCTGCTGCTGAGACAGTGACGGCTGCTGCCGCTGCTGCTGCTGCCGCTGCTGCTGCTGCTGCTGCGTCTGCTGCACGTCCATCCATGACCGGTCCTCCTCTAGCTCATCTGCCAGGTCCTGCACAGCTGAGCTGCCTGCTGCAGCAACCGCATGTATGTGGCTCCCCATAGCCGCTCTACAAGGGTGGATGAAGTGCAACAGCACAGCACATGGTGGTCACCTTGCTTGCCTTCAACCATGCTCGAGGACAGGAAAGCAGTAAAGCCCCCTGGTACCTGGTCAGGCATGTTGCCCTTGGCCACAGCATGGGTTGTGGCCACAGCCGTCCCAAACCATGAAACAGACACAGGCATGGTAACAGCACCAGCATGGTGCACAATAACCTCAGCCAGAGTCCTCAAGCAAAGACAGCACCAACATTGACCAAGGCGTGTTCATTGCCTGATTTCGGCATGTCTTCAAGCATGCAACAGCCAAAGAAACTGCATGGTGCATGAAGACGGGCACTCACGCAAGCTCTTGTGGCAGCAGCAGCTCCCCATCTGGGATGTACACAGACAGCATTGGCAGCCGCAACTCCGCTGAGACATGTGACGCAGCATCTGCTTGTGCGAGGCGCTGTATGAAGTTCAGCGGGAGTGGCGAGCTGGTGTGTGCTGCTGCATCGCCCTGCTGCGCTCCTGTGCTGCTGCTTGTACTGCTGACGCTGGCGCTTGCTGCTGCAGCAGCAGCAGCAGCTGTTGCGGCAGCGGCACCAGACTGCTTGGCTGCTGCCTTGCTGTCCAGCACAGCAGGTGCCTCAGCCCCAGCCCCAACCGTTGCTTGCGCTGCTGCTGGTGCTGGTGCATCATCTTGTATTGAGCCTGCCTCTGGCAAGTCTATGGGGTGGCTGTGTATGTTGGCGATCTTGCCATCATGCTCGGCTGTCCCTGCAGCACCTGCTGCTGCTGTTACTGCTGCTACTGCACTGTGGGACCGGCCGGTCAGTATGCTAAGCAGCCTCGACTGCTCCAGGTATCTGACGAGCCTGAAGTTGTCCCCGGCATCTGTTAGCGAGCCGTCGATGCTGGGGTTTGTAAGAGTGAGAGTGAGGTGTGACTTCCCTGTGACCACTTCATGCAGTGGTTCTGTGGGGTTGGGGTTTGGCGCGAGGGGGCGCCGCAGCGATGGGAACGGGCAGCAGCGGCAGAAGCACAAGTTGTGATCAAGGCACAGGAGCTTGCTTTTGGTGTGTGCAAGCAAAGTCCACATCGAGCACAGTGCATGTGCTTTACACCAACACGACGGTATATGTTGCTGGCATTCATGCGAAGTCGTGGCGGCATGGCTTGCACGCCACCCCTGCCTCCTCACATGTGTGCCCACTTGCCACCTACCTGCGGAAGAGAAGCGCTGAAGTCGGATCAACTGCCTGCTGCTGCCTGCCTCTCCCTCGAAGACAGTCAGCCCGTACAAGGCCACCGGCTGCGTCCACCCAAGGCTGATGCGCTGTATCTGCACATCGCCTGGCAGCATGCGCGATGCTGCCGCTGCAGCAGCTGCTGTGCCCAACCGACTGGATATGAGGTATGGAGCTGCTGCTACCAAAAGCACCAGCGTGCCCACAATGCGCGACAGTAATGTTAGCTGCGAGATGAAAGACCGAAGCGGTCCTGGTTGCTGTTTGGTGCCCTTCCGAGGTTGCTGGGGGCCCCCAGCTCCAGCATTGCTGTCACCACTGCCATCGCTGCTGCTGGGGCCTGTGTGCTGACCGGCATGGATAGGTACTGGTGTCAGCCTTGAGCTTAGACCCAGAAAAAGAGGGGACTTCTGCTGGAGTGAGTGCTGGCATACCCTGTTCGAAAAGGGAGGTGTACTGTTGCGCTGCAGCTGAACTGCTGGCAAGTGGTGTTGCCACAAGAAAGCAGCCATCAGCACTGTGATAAAGGCCAATGTTGCGGCTAGATGTTGCATTCAACGGCCATAGAAGTCCCCTCGACACACAGTTTGGAATCAAGCTTTCAGAAGGAGCTGCTGACTCAGCTGCCCCACCAAAGTGCAAGATGGCGTACGTTACCTTGGTGTGTGTGCAATACATAACAATACCGGCAAAGTGACGGCATCAGATCACCTTGAAGCGCGTTGCCCCAGCTGACTCCGGTCAATTTTAGTCAAGATCAAACGGACGTGGTCGTTTGGCATGGCTGTGCTTGGCATCTTTATGGAGGGATCTCGTCAATGAAGATCTTGGTATAGTTGTGATCGACTTTTGACGCGATTCTCTGTGTAGCACTGCCTTGCAACAGCGAACACACAGCCTCAGGGCCACAGGCTGTTCATTGCAGGTTGTGTGCAAATACACACCTGCCGCCTTGTCAACATTGGCTTCAGGAGTTGATCGGTTTCTCAACAAAACAATGCAGAGCTTGCAGCAACCTCATCACAGCTGGTGCCAAACCTCCCACGGCAGCAGCAGCACAGGGCAGCCCATCAGATGTCAGCCAAATGCTCAAAGGGCTGCTAGGCCCTGCACCAGTCAGATATGTAGGGCCTCTGTACAGGACGCACCTGCGCCAGCACTGCAGCATCTCAGTAAAGCAACCAAGGTGTGTGTGAAGTGACTGTGCACAGTGTCGGTCACTGGGTGTGTTGCAGTCACTAGGCTTCTTGTTGTCTGGTGACTCTCTGCCAGGGGCTGAACAGTGCAACTCAGCAGGAGTACCTGCATGCCAACACCCTGTTTACATTTGGGTGGCTCAAAATCTCATTAACACCGGTGCACTTGCACACACCAGTTGAGCACGGAGTACCTGGTACAGGCTGGTAGTACATGACAGCTTCGGTGAGGTTGCTGCTGTGGCTGCTGCTGACTGCCACTTTTGACAGGTCCAGTTGTCGACCAGCAGGGATTGTCAGCTGGCAGTGAGCAGATACCCCATGTTCAGGTGTGTCAGGTGGTGACGCAAGTTTGAAGGTACCGGTTCTGCTTGTGAGCAGAGTGAAGCCTGGGTCGGCAGGCAGCAGCCCGACAGTATTAGCTGCGTGAACAGTCCTTGCAATTGCAGGGTGTACAGCAGACAGTTGACTGGGCGATGGGTTGAACATGATTGTCACACGCAGCTGCCATCTTGCTCAGGTCCACACTGTGTGTCTTCGATTGTTTCCAACTGTCTGCAACATCATCAGAGTGCCGCACCAGTCTGGTGCCTTCACTGTTCAACAGTATTGTACTCATCAGCGGTTGTTGCAGTTGCCAGCACGGCCTTAAATGTGCAGCCAACCCCTGACGTGACGGTTGCTGTCGCTGTTGCTGTAACCCCTGCTGTTACCTCGCCTGCACCAATCCTTGCGCAGTTACAATGCAGAGGGGGGCGGCGGGTCTGGCACAGTGATGCAGCTGGGGAACAACAAGCTGCAGCTCACTTTTGATGCTCGAGGTGAGAGACAGACAGCAGTAGTCTGGACTGGCTGAGCTCAAGGCAAAGCAGCAGCACCTTTGCAAGGCATTGGTGGCTAGTTTGGCCCAGCACTGCAACAGCAGACTTCCAAGGCTTTGGTGGCTGGCTGAATTGGCCTGGCCAAGCAGCACTTAGTGTGCAGTGCTGAGCAGTCATGCCAAGAAAGCGACTGCTGCAACGTCACTGACATTGTATGTACTGCTGTCCTGCATTGCAGAGCTGCTGATTCCTGACCTCAACTGGCGAACAGCCTCTGTGCTTGGGTTGCCCATCCCACCACCTCTCAACATTGCAATCAAGCCAAATATGTTTGAGGTGAGCCAGTGCACCATGAAGTTCATGGTGCTGCTGCCCTGCAGCAGTGCCCATGGGCCCCGGAGGCAGGCCTGCTGCTGACATGTCACCCTGATGGCATGTCTGCTGTTGTCATGTAAACATGAGGAATCAACTGCTTCCAACCACAGCAGTCACAAGCTAGCTTTGTGCGAACGGGCGGGTCACTGTGTGTATTGCAGTCCCCTTTGTTGGTCAAAGCACCCAAACAGCGTAGCAACACATGTTTCATGATGACATGCGGCACACATGTGTGACACATGCAGGGTGTCCTTGACCTCACAACTGGTCAGATGGATCTGGAGTTCTCAGCCGACTTTGACTTCACAGTCGGCAGCTTATACAAGGCGCCTTCGCTCAAGGTTGCAACGACACTCACTTCTGAGCACTCTGCTGGGCAGATACACCAGGCTGATGGCCAGCGGCTGCAGGACAACCAAGTCAAGTGAGCTCCTGCTTGTGGCTCGGCTGCCGTCACTATGTACCTCACAGTTGCACATGCCTTGTACTACACATTGCGGTACACCCTGGTGCTTCACAGTGTCAGGCCGCCGTATGGCCTTGCAGTACTGCTTGGCTGCCGCAGCACTCAGTGTGAGGCTCGGAGACCTGCCGCAGCACTCAGTGCGCACGTTCAGTCGATTGACAAGCATGCATTGGGATGCAGACTGTGTGCTGACAGATACAGACCGCTGGGTGGTGCATGCTGCTGCTACGCCTGCCACTGCGTCTTGATGGGTTGAACCCAGTTTGTGGTCTCAACTCTGCAGCAGCATCAAGTGGGCTAGTGCATGTTGTACAGAAAGAGGTTGTTGGCGCATGTGTGTTTCTGTGTCGACTGGGTGCAAGTTGGCATGCCGAAAGATTAGTCATCCTTCAGTAGTGTGGGCTGATGCATGGTGCTGTTGTCTATGTGCTGAATGCTTGCAGGCTAGTGGGGGTGGCCCGCGTGCCCAAGGTGTCTGAAGCTTTCCTGGACATATTCCTCATGCTGCCTACTGACGCCCTGGCTGTCATGAAAGCCAAGCTTGAGTTCAGCTGACAACTTTCAGGGCTGGCTCAAGGTTGACCTTGTAACAGCATGAACTGGTCTACTGGGCCATGTCACACATGACGCATGCGTCACACATGGCCAGATTCTGAGACGCTGTGAAGAGTGGGCAGTGGGGTTGACGCAGTTGGCGACTCTGTCCCACATTCTGCTACCAGCAAACAGGCCGAGTCAGCGGTGCGCACAGCTGAAGTTATGTCCCCCAGTATGACATCCTTTGCTATGTCAGGACAGCTGATGTATGAGTGAGTGGTGCCTTACACTGCTGGCAGCTGGATTTGTCACAAGAGGTTGACTAGTCAGCAACTGTCCCAGTCATGGTCCTGACAACGCCCAACACCACACCAACAGGGTTTGATAGTTGCAGTGTCACCAGAAACCAATGCAGTGTGCCTCATAAATCAGACAAGCCCAGGTAGACCTGCAGGGGCATGCCCGGGCTTGCTGTGCAACAACTAGTACGTACCGGGATGCACAGACACCACAAATCGGCTTGCTGGGCATCACCAATGTGCGGTTGATGACAAACCAATCACATTAGGTCATCGCCATCATCATGATGACACATACCCAACTCGTGACTGCAATGCCTTGTCAACTACCCGCATTCCAGCACAAATGACAAATGTACCACCTGTGAGACGTGTAACCAAAGACGTTTGTGGTGGTTTGGCGAGATATCCACAGGCAATGCCTGGCCGCAGTCAAAAACGCAAAACAAGAGCCAATTGCTGTGTACCGTACAAGGATGATCCACTGTGGAAGCCGTCTGAAGCTGAGGTGAAGTCGATGCATAGCTGCACAGATGTGCAGTCAGGCAGTAGCCTGAGGCGTAGATGCATGTGGCAAGCTGTACTCGACCATAGGAGGGCTCTGAAGGCGGATGCAGAAGCCCGACAGCAGTACAAAATCTGGCTGCAACCGCATCTGCCAGGGATGCCACACGTGCCATAGCCTTGCGTGAACTTGCCAACAACTTGGTACTGCCAGTTGACGTAGAACAGCCGACTGCTGCGCCTGCTGCTGTCAGCACACGTGCCGGACTGTCTCCTGCAAAATGCTGCCACTGCCTGCTGCCAACAACCCAGCCCAGCCAACAGGTGGACAAACCATGCTGTACAGTGCAGTACAAAACAAGTACAGCGCAACCAGGCTCAGTACAACACAGGATGACATAGTGCAGTGCAGAGCGATACAGCACAGCACTGCCAGACAGGCCCCACCATGTCGACATGCACACGTGTGCAACACCCTCACCTCACCTCACGAAAACTGTCGCACTGCGTACAGGTTCAGTGCACCTGAGACCACCTCTCGGGACCCATACTAGTACAAGACAACCCCGCAACACCACCATAATTGCTTATGCAACATTGTGACCATTGGTGACCAAGCAGTCTGAATTCCACAACCCAAGATTGATCAAGCCACTACTAGGGCCTGCTGTGATCGAGCCACTGATATATGCCAACAGCAAGGGCTGGGCTTCCTGGCAAGAAAGCCACGTATGACATGTACAGAAAGAACGCAACTGCTAGCACGAAGGCCTGGCATACCCCATGCAACGCTCCCTAGACGGCCCCTCCTGTCATTCAAGATTACAGCACATTCGAAAGATTCGCACAAACAGCAAGGACACATGATACATGCATCAGACACAGCCGCAGTCACCAAAAAGACTCAGCATACAAGGTGCAGGCCGACATAAAGTACAGTGTGGCCGCCTTGCATCTCTCCTCACACCCTGTGCCACATGGTAATTCATCAACAGCAAGCCTTTGTATGCTGGCTGCCGGCTGCTCAACTGGCCTTTCATGCTGGCCTGATGGCAGCCATACAGCAACACACTGTGCCCTCCCCACAACTCTTGAGGCCACAAGTAAGAAGCGCAAAGCGCAAGACGGGGTTGTGGAACCCTGCCATCGAGCAACTACCAATACTGTCGACAAGCATGCACGCAAGAAGCCCTAACGTCTTCAGAAGGTCAAAATTGCGCTTGGTGGGCTGTACACTTTTGTCGCACACAGGCACCATGCGCAGATGATAGCAGGCGCTAACAAGCCATGTCACCAGCGGTACCACTGCAGCAATGGGAAGTGTGAGATTACCTAGGCATGGCTGCAGTTGGTGCCTGCGGAAGGGCGTCAGGGCACCCTTGTCCTGAGACAAAAACAAACCAGTGCAAATTGACCTACACAACGCGTACCACAAAGAAAGGAACCAGGGATCTGGGTCATTGACTCGTCACCATGATGGCATCATTGCGCTAAAGAGCGCTGGCCGCCTCTACCCACGTGGCCCATAAACCACCAACAGGCGTATCAATCGCTGCTGATCCCAACCCTACGTAGCAGATCAACCCCACCCGCCAGGGCTTTGTGCGGTCGGCTGCTTGGGGTTTTAGGTGGCATGGAAGGATGACATGACCTCCTCCGCGTCCATGTGGTCATGGTGGCGGTTGCGGCGGGCATGCGGGTGCTTGGTCTCGGTGTGGCTGTTGATGATGTCCTTTGCAATCATGCGCCCCTCCCAGAATGTGTCAAAGGTGTAGCCGTCTTGCGAGGTCTTGGTGAAGTCGGGGCTGTCCCTGCAGGGGCAAATGCAAACACAAAAAGAACAGGAGGACAGGCAGCAGAGAGGGAGAGCGTTGGCACTCAGCAGGGGCCACCTGGTGTCTACAGCAGCTACTACTCCAGGGCACAAGAAAGCTAGGATTCTACAGTGTGCAAGGGTAGTGCTGTGCTGCCGTGCGCTTGCATACGCATCAACCATTGGTGTGTCAACAGGCAGCCTGTGTCACACAGTTCACAGTGGATCATCACACATTGACTCACTGTTGGCAACAGAGTCACCAGTACTGTCACAGTCACACCAGCAGGTCACACTGAAGTCCATCTCACTCACCGGCTGCCCATGACGATCTCAGCCAGCAGCCTCTTGATGACTGCGATGTCTTCCAGCTGTGCCCCAGGCGCCATCAGGCGCTTCAGCATCTCATCGTAGCTGCCTGTGATGCTGCTGAAACTGCTGGTCATGGAGGCCACGTTGCGCAGGTCGTCCCGGATGTCCTGCAGGCTCGCCAGCTCAGCACGCAGGGCAGCAATTTCTGCCTGCAGCTTCTCCATCTCTGTGGGGCAGCACACAAATAAAGCGGCACAAAAATAGGGCGGGAAAGGAGGTTCCAGAGGTTGGGTGGGCCTGAGAGCCAGGACAGGCCGCGGTGTGATCCAGCTTTTGTTGTGTGTTTGGCAGCATGGCAAGCTCAGCACGCAGGGTGGCAAACCTTGCCTGCCACCATCTTCGCATGTACATGTGTTGGAATGCGGATGACTTGAATGCAGGGGACAAGAGCAGCAGGATTATGAAGAGGCTTGGTGAGTAAGAGCCAGGAATGAGATACTACATGCGTGTAAGATGAGGCCACAGCACTGTGCCTCTGTCAACAGTAGCAAGTACTAGCCTCAGCACAAACTGACAGGGGCAGCACTGGCAGCAGTGCATTGTTTACAGGCTGGCAGCTTTGCGCGTACCTGCAACAGGGGAGCCGCTGACCATGATGGTTTGTCCTGGGATGTACTCGGCTACTGTGAAGCCCAATTGGTCAACAGGCTCCAGCTGCCCATCCAGCTGCACTGTCTTGAGGTTGAAAGCCTCCTTGACAGTATTCAGCTGTATCTTCTTGTTGATGAGGCGCAGCTTCTCCTCTTTGCCGTTAAAGTTGAGGGTGACGTTGCTGTCGGTGGCCGGGGCTGATGCATGGCTCACAGGCGCCTCGACTGCGGTGTTACAGGAGCAGCAATGAAACCACTGCCGTTGTGTGATCCCCGACACGTCCGATGGCCGCAACCGCGACAATACACGACAGGACCAAGCTCAAATTATCTTTGTAATACAATATTATCCTTTTAGTGTGCCGAAAAGAGAGCAATGCTGGCGCACTTATCAGCAATCTCAAAGGTACATGGGCTCAACTCGGACACGACCGCTCTGCCGATGCACGAACCTGTTGAAGGCTTGAAGCGGACCACGGTAGGTGGCACCACTCTAACTGTTGATCTACAGGGCACATGCCTGCCTTTAAGGTTTGCTTGGCAGTGACTGAGAGCCAGCATGTTGATTACTTCCGATACGAGCAATTGGCTTGTTAGGTCCCGTTATGTGCTCAGCTGCGGTCAGGCCTTTTGATTGTAAGAAAATGCAGCGCGACAGCATGCCATTGAGCCTGTGGGTCGTGTTAGCTACGTGAACCGTGCTGACTCGACGTAACAGCGGTCCCTGAAAACGGCACTGGGGCCCTCTGTATGGCTACATACAGCAACAAACCAAAACGCTTGAGCAAGTCTGGTGTACCCAACCTTGCAACCTTGCGACACACGGCACGTGGTGAACTTGGTGGACTGAGGTGATGTACACAGGTTTGTGTACCAACCACGATATTTGGGAGTTGCATGCAGCAGCAACAGCCCTCATTGAGAGAGGCAGCTACTTTTGAGGTATTCACGAGCCCCGTTCTGCCCCAGCTTGCACTTGTCTAGTGTGCAGGGCGGAACTGCAGTCCACCGTAGCCGCTGCTGCAGCGCCAGCAAGCACTCCTTCTTGCTGGCATCTGTTGTTGATCTCCAGCAACAATGCAAGCACCCAATAAAACGAAGGTTACAGCACAGACAGGCAGTAGCACCTCAAGCCACTGGCCTGAGGTACAGCACCGCAGTAGCAGCTGCACTGCGACCTTGCAATTGGGCATTTACTGATGCCAATCATCCCAGATCAGGCAGTGGACTGTTGTCTGCCAAGAGCTTGCAACTGCCCCTTGGCGCGATCTATAGATGGACCAGGCCAATGCACCGCTGCCACCACTAAGTACTCTGGGCCGACTGCCACTGCCCCCACATGTGGGGGCACAGTGTACACTGTGACCGCACCCCCCCCCCAAGCCCGAGCCTGGGCCTCAGGAAGGGTATGCAGAGCCACGATTCGTTCGACTGCAACTGTGGTGCCTCAAACCCAGCTCCAAAAGTTCCAGACCATGCTCTAAATCTGGTGCAAACATTACTGAAAGCTGAACAAATGTAGATCACAGCTGGAGTCTTTTGGAATCCAACTGCGTGCGAGGCATGACATGCACATCCAATGTATGCTGCTCAGAGTACTGATTTTGAGTCACACAATGCCTCCAGAGGTTGCATCAGCACAATGACTGTTCAAGTCAAGTTGTGCAGCGTCATTGACCCTCGTCTCACGGTGAAGCGTTGCCGTCTGATGTCTTGCTCGCTGTGAGACGTGCACTTGCTTTGTTTTTTAAATCTACGAGGTAGCGCATACTCGGTGTCGAGGTCGTGCAGTTGAGAACAGACCGTTCCGTGCGTTGTTGTTGGCCATCTGCCGCCCGCCCCCGCTGCTTACATCGTGCTCAAGTATTGAGACATCAGCGTCTTTGATCCACAGACAAGACAGGCAGCGAACAGGGCTTGTTGCTGTACACCAGCACATCATTCAACAGCAGAAGGCCACAAAGGGCAGCAGCGATGTCCTACGCGTGAGTTGCAGTCCTATAAAGCGCACTTGACACCTAGTGTATGCCAGAGAAGGGCCTGGTTGTGCAGAATACGTGCAGAAGGCCTGAACATCTGTTTGGGTGGGTCGCATGAATGCAGGTATCTGTTCAAGTACATCATCATTGGAGACACAGGTGGGTGCTTGGCCGGTGTTGCAAGTGTAAATACCGATGTCTTTCACATTAAGCCTATCTGCGGAAGCACATACCATGCTGACATGTCTTGCAATGTGCTGCATGCAGGAGTGGGGAAGTCGTGTCTACTGCTGCAGTTCACAGACAAAAGGTTCCAGCCAGTTCATGATTTGACAATTGGCGTGGAGTTTGGTGCACGCATGATCAACATTGATGGCAAACAGATCAAGCTGCAGATTTGGGATACGGTGCGTTCGACGCAACGGTTGGCGCCGCCCCCCGGCCCCTTAGTAGATTCCTGGAGTGCATGGCGGTGGAGTTGATAGGGGCCAACCTGGCGTGATGACAGCTAACTGCTCCCAGCAAACAGCAACAGAAACATTCACAACAGCGTATCAAGTTCCAGGCCTTGTTGCAGCAGCCATCCAGCAATGTGTGGACTCGGTGCGCAGTGCTGCGCTGCATCTGACACAGCATTCCTGGCACCTGTGCTGTGCTGGGCTACTCTCGCCCACCCGTTGTGTCCATGCTCCATGTAGCAGTGACACCGGCTGCCACATCACAGCCTGAGTTTGTTCACCGCTGCCTGCTCCCGGTTGTGGTATGCAGGCTGGCCAGGAGTCCTTCAGATCCATTACCCGGTCTTACTACAGGGGTGCTGCTGGTGCCTTGCTGGTGTATGACATCACAAGGTATGCAGCTGTGCAGGCCATACGATGCAGACAACACTCTGCCAGCCGCAAGCGCGTTGGCATAGCAGCCGCCACCGCCACCTTGCAGCTGCAGGTGTAACATGGTACCAATGAGCAGCTGTTGGGTTGCCTTCAATGGTCTGGGGATTACTCATCCAGGGGCCAAAGCTGAGCACCTGCCTGTTGCAGCAGCTGTAACGTCAGACCGATAGGGGCTGGGGGAGCACAGTTGGCTTGGGACAGTCCTACAAGCAGTTGCTTACGCTTGCCCTCATTCAGCCCAAGATGCAGCATCTGGACTAGAGCAGCTGTGTGTGCACCCAGTACTGCGTCAGCCCGACTTCCGACCCGCATGTGCTGTGCCTGTGTTGGCAACGGTGGCAATCAAGGCTGTCAAACTCAGTGTCAAGCATGGCGATACGGTGTGTGTCGTGCGTGGTGCTGTCACAGGCGTGAGACGTTCAACCACTTGGCCAGCTGGCTGGATGACGCAAGGCAGCACGCCAACCCCAACATGACAATCATGCTCATTGGCAACAAGAGTGACCTCTCAGTGAGTCATGCAGCCGGCTGTGGGACCGGACCAACCAAGCCCTCCCTGCGCACCTGCACTTACGGCACAGGCTGCTGCCTGGTTATCAACTTCCGCCCTGGAAGCACTTGCAGTGTAGTCAAGCTTGCTGACTGACTGCTTGGCATGCGGCTGTCAGCAGTGGCAGGCGCTGGGGCAGCTGTGGGCGCACGCTCGGACGCTGCTCAATGGTTGACTGGCCACAGCTGCTGCAACCCAAGCTGCGGTCTGCTGGGTTTGGTTGGTGTGGTGGGAACCCGCAGATGCCAGTTGTGACAGCATGTCAAGTCTTGCTGTGTTGCTGCCTGCATATCTTGAGTGTCAACCTTGCCTTTGTTGTTGCTGCTGTTTGGCGTTAACTGTGCGCAGCACCGGCGTGCAGTGTCGACGGAGGAGGGCGAGCAGTTTGCAAAGGAGCATGGCCTGATCTTCCTGGAGACGTCAGCACGCACAGCACACAACGTCGAGGAGGTGAGCTGCAGTTTTTGTGCAGGGTGTCTGCTTGCACACGTTGATTCCAATCAGCCCATGTCACTGCAGTTGGGATACGTGGGCGTGCATCGTGGCAGCAGTGTTGTGTTATGCAAGCTGTGTGGAGCGGGCCCACATATCCTCACACAATCCCTGCAAGGGTCCAGGCGGAGCTCAGCTGTTGCACCACTTTCAACTGTCCGCAGGCGTTCATAAACACAGCGCGGGAGATCTACAAGAAGATCCAGGACGGTGTGTTTGATGTGTCAAACGAGGTGAGCCATGTGTACTCATCTGTACCTATGTGTGCTTCTGACTGGTCTGCATCTGACAGCTCCTGCAATCCATTGCTGGGCTTGGCGTTGGTCACACACGCATACCTCAATGTCCTGGTAGTTTAATCGCCGCAAGTGCCGTGTGAAGCTTGCATGTGCTGTGCGGTGTGCTGCTGCCGCAGTCATACGGTATCAAGGTCGGCTATGGAGCAGGCGGGCCAAGCTCACAAACCGTCAAGCCAGGAGAGCCAGAGCAGCGCAAGGCGAGCAGTTGCTGCTGAGAACGGCTGCAGTCCTGACGGCTGCAGCAGCGGCAGAACATGCACGGGCGCAGGAACGGGAGTGCTGAGTGTGGACCGGGCAGTTGCAATGTGACGCTAGAGGTTCTGCCTAGGGCGTGGCACACACTGCCCATGCCTTTCCCTGCTGTACCAGCTTGTTGTTCTGGTGTGCGTGGTGATTGGCTTCCCTGCATGCGACCTTCAGTTGTGTGCTGAGGTGCACAAAGAGCGGGCTTTGCAGGGTGGGTGGGACAGTACTGCTGCCTCTGCGCTGTTGTTCGGCACCCCGCACAGCGTTTCGCTGTTTCGCCTCTGATGGAAGCTAGCTGCTGGCTTCTGTAGCTACCTTGGGAGTGTTTGGTGCTCTTGGAAGTCGAGCAGCACGTTGTGCTGTCTCGCATTATGCTGCGGTCAGGTGTCAGGCTGTGGTCCAGATTGAGTGCTAGTTGGAGGGCCAGAGGCATTATGGGGTCTGTGCTGACTGAGGCATTGGTGCACAGCTGCGGCTGTTATGCAGCAGTCTGCGTCTTGGTCATCTGCATCGGCAGGTCGACATACAGCCTTGCAGCTGCGGGTTTTGTCGGTGGTTCTCCTGTACTATACCAAGGCTTCTCGTGGGGTGTTGATGCTGTGGCACAGGTGTGGTGTGAGGGAGTGCTTTCAGTGGCTTGGCGGGCCACTGGCTTGGCTTGACAGACGAGGGTTTGGTAAAAGTGTCCGCTGTTGGTGTCCAACCGTACGTGTGCTCAGGTCCCATCAGACAGAGAAACATGCCGTATTTTTTACATGCCTTGCACCATGCCTGCCATGAAAGTTGCTGTGAGGAAGCTGGCGGTGCTTGTGGATAGCTCTTGCTCACACCAGACACCCTACAAGTATTCATAGAGATGCTCAGCACGAACACCACACACGCTGCAATGTATGAGGGAAGATTGGAGCTATGCAGGGTCCAACAGCATGACACCACAGCCTGTACACAAGTACAGGCACGTGGGACGTTGAACAATCAACAACTGCAGTGAATCAAAATGTAGGTGTATTATCGTTCATCACGACGCTGGCTCTCACCTGGAGACCTCGCCTCCCGCCAGATCTGTGCAAGATCGATGGATCTGTGCAGGCAGAGACTCGAGGAGCTCGTAGCTGCCTTATCTATATACGGAGATGCACTGGAAAATGTAAGTGCAAGTCAGTGACTTAGAAGCAGCGCCTAGCGGCACTGCCTAAGTGGCTACAGCACCACCTGGTTGTGCTGCTTGGGTGTGGCAGTGTGGCACTAGCAACTAACGGCAGGCGCGGCTGAGCCAACGTCAGCTCAAGCAAATGCGTTGTATGATACCTTCAACACCTTCAACTGGACATCCTGGCGCTTTATAGGAAACCATTGCAGAGGGCTACTGCATCAGCTGGTGACGTCCTGCATAGAGACCCGTTGCTGTTGCTGTCATCGCTGCTGCTGTTACCGCTGCTGTTGTTGCTGCTGCTGTTGATGTTCACAGGTAGTTCCTCCTGAGTTGTTGCAAGCTGCACATGCTATGTGCGAGGGGGACTTGTCAGTTGCAGACGCTGCACTTGCAGCACATGGGCCGTGCAGTTGCAGTGGAAGTTTGCATTTACAAGGAGAGGGCAGCAGGTGAGTCTTTTAGTGCCTTCTGAAACCACAACAGCACGGTGAAACTCACGGCAGGACAGCAGCAGTGCAGTATGAGGTGCTGCTGGTCTGCATCGTGCAACAGAGGGCACTTGGTGGCACTTCTGCTATTGTCACTCTTGGCAGGGCAAAAGCAACCTTTGTTGAGAGAAGTGCTATCTGCGGAATGGATCAGTCTGTCCTACAAACAAGCCAAGCAAACGGCCCAGTATTTTACATGCACCACCAACATCATGGCGGGTATACCTGCTGGTGCGGGCCACGCCTTGCAAGCTGCGTCATGCCTAAATCTTCCTGATGCTGCATCTCTCACTAACAAGCCTGCCATGATGCCCACATACATCCGTGCAGTGCAGAGACCGCACACGCAGCACCATTGTCCGCAAACCTGGTCTTCACTATGCCCCTTGACTACCCCTCAGCAGCAGCGCTGCAGTGTCAAGTGACGTCACAAGGCTTGCCACGGCACACCGTCGATGCCCTCTCACAGCAAATGCAGCAGCAAGCACAAGCGGTCAAGGTGGGTTGTCCCTCTCCTACATGACCTTCATGGCATGCGCCGCATGCGCCGCATGCACCACATAGTATGCCAGAGCAGAGTCACAACAGTTGCCTCACATAAGATCCAGCATATGCAGCTGTGCCACAGCCCATGTCAAACCTGGTGCTGTGTGCCGGACCACTAACTCCACTGAGGCCTGTTGGCTTAAGGGGCAACTCCCATGTGGCACACTTGTGCCAGTCTGTGACCAAAATAGGCACCTGTCTCACAGCTGCCCTCCTGTGCTCTTTGCTGCTGTTGCCATGTGTGTCGTCAACGTGCAACCAGGGCTCTGAGTGCCTCCATGAGGTAGCGGCCAGTCTTCAGGAGGAGCTGAACCAGCTCCAGCAGCAACAGCAGGACCGCAGCCAGCAACTTGCACAGGAGCAGCTGCAGCAGCAGCACGACCCAGAAGGAGGCCTGAGAAGGGTGCTGTTGCGGCTGGACCATATGAGAGACAGGGCTGGGTACACAGCCATCATCAGGCAGTGGGCGAGTGAGCTTCATCTGACAGGTGAAGCAGGCAGGCAGTGTACACAGTCCAGACCAACATGCAGCAACGCGCCCCTGCCACTCCCATGCATGCATGCTACTTACATATATGTCACCTTGAACTCATACGTGTGTAGCTTTGTGGCTTTGTGGTGAGGCGCAATCACATGCTGTGACAGCTGCAGGGAGTGCTTCTGCGGCAGGCAGTTGTCCCCATGCTTGCTAGCAGGCATTGCCTGGTTGTTTGGCATAGCAGCACCATAGGGCACAGCCTGCAATGTTGCAAGTGTGCTCAGACAAGTCATGCACTGGCTGTCTGCATGTTGCTTGCAGGCTGGTTGTTGTTCTGGCAGTCACTCATTCTCATCCTTCTGGAGGGCAGCAGCAGGGATATCAGCACGTACTTGCGCCAAGCACGCACAGTGTGTGTGGATGTGGACTCCGCTGGCAGGAAGGTATGCATCTGTGCAGCTGCTGCAGTTATATCTGCAACAAGATCAGCACTATGCTAATGACTGTTTGTATGTACTGCATATACAGCATTGAGGACGGGACGGTTCACTGGTGCTAAGCTGCAGGAGCCCAGCTGCCTGACAGTAGCCCAGCGCTGTTGCTGCATGCAAAGCATGCCAGTGGAGGCCTCTGCAAAGATGGCATGTACGTAGGCTCAATGACTTTGTAATTACTGCTTATTCAAGCTACACCGCGCACTCCCGCACTTGCTTCATCCTGCTGCGCTGTGGTCTGCTGCGCTGTGCTGTGCTGCGCCGTGGTTTGCTGCCCGGTGCGGTGCTGTATGTTGCAGTGCAGGGAGAGAATGCTGAAGATCTTGGAAGATTCTGACATGGCCATTAGCAGCAGTGCTGCTACAGCTTACCAGGCCAGTGCTGAGGCCACGCAGGACACCAGCAGTGCCCAGACACACACCTTACTAGACTTCAGGTGACATGTTCGGTGCGTAGTAAGTTGCATTGGGGCACTCATGCTACGGTTGCGTGTATTGATCAGGCTGCTGCTGCCCAGCCATGACCCAGCACTGCACATGCGCTAAGCTGCCTCTACTGTTGCTGCAGGGAGTTGAACCCGACAACATTTGAGGATGTTGTGCAGCAGCTGGCAGGACCATACCCAAGGCTTGATGTACAGGCCTTGAGGAAGATGCTGGGGCTTGCGTAATCTGCAGTTGTGTCAGCAGCACTGCAGCCAGCCATCGGGGCCTGGTGCACCGGCCAGTATGTGTACATGTGGCAGCGTGCACTGATGCGTGTGGACCCAAAGTCAACACTCGGTTTGCACGTCGTGTGTATGTCGCATACATGCGATGGGTATGCCAGCTTGCAACCCATTAGGTTTGGCCACCTGCGTTATCGCAGACCAGTGGCCACCGAGTGCAGATTCCACAGGGCCTG
>QAXK01004187.1:0-12119 GCA_004335735.1 Chlorella sp. KRBP | reverse complement strand
AGCGTAGCGCAGCGTAGCGCACCTGATCGTCCATGCAGTCCGAGTTGAAGAAGCACGACGCGTACTGGTACTCTTGGTTGTTGATGAACACTGAGCCAAACGCCTGCACGCGAGACGCAGCAGGGGGGGGACAGCCCGACGTGGCACCCACCTCCACACACCCCACCACCATTGTTCTTTCAGTTGGCAGCGCCCAAAGGCCCACTATTTAACATCACATAAGGAGAGCAAAGTAAGGAGAGCAAAGGCCTATGTACCTTGGGCTTGCCGTTAATGGTGACAAACTGGATCTTGACGCCCAGCCCGCTGGAGAACGAGGTGGGTGCATTAGGGTCTATAGCCTTGACGATGTTCTTCATGGGCGTGGCCAGGGACACGGAGCCACGGAAGAGCAGGCGCAGCGCCGAGCCGTTGGGGCTCAGGTGGAGCTGCACGGGCAGGGGAGGTGGAGGGCAAGGTTGAAGTGCGTGCGCGTGCACATGGCAGTGGGGTGCAGGGTCGCCGGTGGCTCTGAGACAGTGCCAAGGAGAACGTGCCCTGGCGTCCAGGCAAGGAAAGGCATGTGCCACCACGCTAGTAGGCCAATAGTGTGCGAACCGTTCTTCTTCCTGCTCAAAGAAAGCAACTCCCCCGCGCAGTGTCAACATTGGCATGCAGTGTCAAGACAGCGTTCTCACTCACGTTGAGGTCGACGTTGAGCGTGGACGATGCGTCAATGATTGCCTTTGCCAGGTCACCCAGCGGCCCCAGCAGGCCCGCCAAGATGGACTGCAGATTTACGTTGAGGTTGACGCCCAGGTACACGTTCCAGCTGCGCAGCACACAGCAGGGTGCGAAAGGAGGGCACCATGGTAATCAGCTTGCTTGGCTCTGAATGTGGGGCAGGGCTAATTGTTGCGACGCACTGCGCATAGCTGTGTGGTGTAGCTTCACTCACTTTTGGTCGTTGTAGTGCTCGACCTGCAAGACACGGGCACGCGAAAGAGAGGGCAGGAGATCAGTCCCTTGGCAGTCAGGCATCGCAGAGCAGTGCGGCAACAGAAGGCATGTCTATGCAATGCGATTGCCCAGTGCACTCACGTAAAACAGCAGGGACAGCTTGACGCCTCCGGCCATCTTGGCAAAGTCGATCTTGAAGGCCTTGTCCAGGAACTCAATCTGTGGTGCCCAATCAGCAAGTAGTAATCCTTTGAGGCGGCTGGCTGCAACACACCTGCCGTGATTGCCATGCATGATCATGACATGACATGACGAGTAGCCATCTGCCTGCATGGGTTGCTTTGCTTCATCTGAGTACTGTTGGCATGCAGGCGTGGGCACACGAGCAAAGCAAGGCAATGGTGCTCATGGTGAGCATGTTCAAGCTGACTCACTGCGGTGTGTGGACGGCCGTTAATGCCTTGCTGGCTTGGTGACTGCATGCTCTGGCCTGGGCTGGTGCGTCATCTTTCCTCGCTGCTGATCGGTGTTGCCTCGGTTGATGCGGCCTGACGCCCCATTTGCAAGCTACACACGCACGCACTCACCGAGGGCGCGGACACAATCTGGAGGGCAAAGCGGGTGGGGTTGCTCCACCTGAATGGCACAAGAGCAGCTCAGCACCATTGAGCGAGCGTGCCTCGCAGACGCAACAAACATGCACACTTGCTGCCCTTGGCGACCAAAGCCAAGCCCTTGGCGACCAAAGCCAATTTGTTATGGGCACATTGTTCATTGCCCCGCGCACCTGGTGACCATCTCAACGTCTGAGCTGACAGTGATGGTGGCAATCTTCTTGCCAGCCACTTGGTACCCCCAGCTCAGGTCGGCTCCAACTGCACCACAGCAGCACGGCAGCCACGACAAACCACGAACGTCAGGAGTGCGAGGCAGAGAGGGCAGCCCAGCGGCACAGCGGTGCAGGCCAGCTGCAAGCGCGGCAGGGGCAGTCCTGCACGCTGTGTGTGTGTGTGGTGTCGAGCTTCACGTCTGGCGCGGCCATCGCTGGCAAGCAGATCAGCATACATGCGTGTGTGTGGCTCGCAAATGGGGCATCCCGCCGCTGCGTCAAGGAGGATCAGCAGCGAGGAAGGTCAGCTGTAGCTGGTGACTCACTCTTGAGGTACAGGTTGCCTACAATGGCGACGCCGTCCGGCACGGCACTGACAGACTGGTTGTACGTCCAAAGGCCGATGGCTGACGTGGCAATGCCAGCATTGTTGCCCTGCACATTGTGCATAGCGGCAATCAGGGCTTTCAAGCCGTCATGGCCACACACAGCCTTTTCTCACTGCTGATCTATTGTGCCTTCGTGTGGCGGCCTGAAGCATGCATGCTACACAGCGACTGCAGCGAGGGCTTGAAATGAGCACCCTGGACCAGCCCCGGGCTCGCAACACTCACGGCTGGGCCGCCCCGTTTGCAAGCGCACACACACACACACACTCACGGCGTGCGAGTATGCCATGCTCCTGAAGGTGAGGTCGAGCTGCAGCGGGGGCAGTGCGCCCAGAGGGATGGCGATGGACGCCGTCACGCCCTGCAACACACGGCAGCATCATCCACGCAGTCAGGACAGCACTTTGGGAGGCCAAACACACCTCGCAATCCCCATTCTGGCCCGAGGAACGGATTGAAACTGATGACCGACACACGCGTACGAAGCGCAGGTAAGCCTGGCCTTAACGCTGACCCCAACCCGAATCCGAAGCACGCACCGTGAAGCCCAGGTAAAAGTCGAGTGAGCAGGGGTCCATGGCCAGGCAGATTGCCAGCACCGGCAGGCTGCCCTTGGCGCTCTGCACCTGGGACGCCTTGGACGAGTTGCCGCCCAGCGAGGTCAGGAAGCCGGCAAAGCTGGTGGAGATCGCGCCGGCGATGTAGCTGTTGGTGGGCGTGGGAAAGCTGATTTGCTCGCAGGAGCCCGAGGAGAGAGGGCCGAAGAAGCCCTTGGAGCCAATGATGGAGCCCTGCAGGTGGCGCAAGGGGGGTGGGACGGTACACTCCCCGTTTTGCAAGCTACGCACACAGACCTGTCCCATGGTAATCAAACAGGTGTGAACGACGTGGTCCCAGCATCTAGTAACACTGCCGCTCAAGCCAGTGAACCAGGCAGCTGTGGCAGCTTCCATGCTTGCCCACACACCCTCTTTCCTACGTTGGTGCCGCGGCTGGCTGGCCCGTTTGCAAGCTCCACACGCTGACCCACCGTGAAGATGGGCAGGCCCGCGCCTGGGCAGTTGAGGTTCTTGAACCACTGCTGCAGCGCGCCTGCGTTGCCCTGCGCCGAGCTGACCATGGTGGCGGGGTCGAGCAGGTCCAGCAGGTTGCCCCCGCCGGGCAGAGGGATCTCGGGGAGCTTGATGTTGAACTTGGGCAGTGACAGGGCCGACAGCTTGCTGGTCACGCACCTGCGATGCAAGTCAAAAAGCATGAGAGGGAGGGAAAGGGCCGACAGCTTGTGCCTGTGCAGCGCCGTTGTCATCATCACGCCATCTGCAGCAGTGAATCTTTGCTTATGCAGGTGTTTTGCCAGCCCCAATGATAGCGGTAGCCCAGATAGCAGCCTGGGACTGTTCTAGGGGAGCCCTCTGCCATGTGAGCAAGAGGTGAGCAAGAGGTGAGCAAGAGGTGAGCAAGAGGTGAGCAAGAGGTGAGCAAGAGGCGAGCACTTGAGGACGCGCTCACTGGAGGTTGGTGGTAGGGCAGCTGACGGTGCAGGCGGTGGGCGCCTGCTTTGAGTAGAAGCACAGCGTGCCGTTGGACGCGGCGACGGCGGTGGTGGCGGCTGCGCCCTTCTTGAGCACGCCCTGCATGAGTTTTAGGGTTTGCGTTAGGGTTGGGTTAGGGTTGGCCATCGCCATGCAGAAGCGTTCCGGCCACAGTAACCCTGTGCCCATGTCTTGCAAGAAAGGCGGCCAGCGGGCTCTTACCAGGGAGTTGAAGCTGTTGCAGGTGCAGTCGGTGGAGCAGCGCTGCGCCAGCTCCTGGTTGGTGCCGTCAATGGTGATGATGTCATCGTTGGCGCGGCGGTCGCGGTTGGACACCACGCTGTAGCCAGGAATGGCGGGGCAGTTGCCTGCAGGGATCGGCAGCGAACAGGCACAGACGCTGCTTGAGGGATCTGATGGCCAGCGGTAAAGCGACCGAAAGCCCACGCACACGGCACTGTCTCCCTGCTGACTTGGTTGCCATGGCTAGTCGCCCCGTTTGCAAGCTACACCGCCAGTGAGCCAGGTTCGTGACTGCCCGTGTACCCCACCTGCACCTGCCCCACAGCTACTCACAGTCCTGCAGGTCCTGCCGCACGTAGTAGCACACGCCAAAGCCCCCGGCCACGTTGGGCGCGTCGTCGGTGCTGCGCAGGGTGGTCAGCTGGTTGGCGATGGTCTTCGTGAAGGAGAATGCCCTATAGGGTGCAGGCAGGCATGAGGAGCAGCAGAGGTGTGTGTGTGTGAGTGCGCTTGCAAACGGGGCGGCCCAGCCGCGGTGACCAAGGCAGGTGTGCAGGTGCCTCGCATGCACCCACAACAGACTGTCCTGTTGCTGAGCCTTGGTGCCGTGACACAGCGGCGGGCTGCCCCGTTTATTGAAGTGGCACGTGCACAGGAGGCACTCAGTGGCACTGATACCCAAGCAGCCGCCCCGGCTGAAGGCACACATCAACAACCACTCACTGACACTTGCAGTCGGCCGTGCAGGCGGCTGCGGGGTCCCCAAGGAAGCCCGTCTTGTAGGTGTTGTCGTTGCGGGTCAGGTACGAGGCCAGGGAGTAGCCAGGGATGGGCTGGCACGCTGCAGCGCGCCAAGGTGCACGGAGCACACAGCCAGCGTTGGAGCAAACAGGTGACGGATGAGGTGGGGCATGAGCATGCACAGCATACTGGTGTGTCATAACCATGCCAGGACTGTGGCAAGTGTGGCAGCTGCAGCTGCAAATGCTGGCCGCAAGCGGTCTCACCGGCCTCGGTGCGGATGTCGAAGAACTGGCGTGGGTCTTCAACGCAGGGCACCGTCACGACGCGGACGTTTGCCCCCAGATTCGAGTTCTGGGAGACGCAGCGCTGCAGATCTGCAGTAACGATGGTGTACCTGCGCACAGCAGCATTTGCACGCTTACGGGTCGTTAGAAGTGATTGGTGGTTGTGGTCGTGATAGGCAAGGCTACAGTCGTGGAACAGACACACTGCTGATGTGCTGATGTGCTGCCTGGGTTGCAGCCTGAAGCCCCGTTTGCAAGCAACACACCACTGGCAGTCAGCAGGCCCCTCGAAGTGAGCCCCGTGCCCCTCAGCGCTACTCACTCTCCCTTGAATCAATGAGGAACTGATAATGGCTTCACACTGCTCAGTGGGCGAAGCCCTCTACTCACTGGCCCCTGCTTGTGGACGGGTTGCGCACGACGTAGAACTGCTGGAGGGGCGCGGATCCGCACGGTGCGGTGCGCATCAGCGTGGTGTTGTCCCTCTGCTTGGTGAACTCCGTCAGGCACCTGCATGCACCCACCGTGCACACGTGATGCGCTTGCATTTAGTGTTGGTCCTTTCACCGGGTGATATCCGTCAGTCTAGGCACAGACGGGCCGCGCACACACTCGCACTTTAGTGCAAGCGATGCAATCACTCCTTTTGCCAGGGGTGCTGCTGCCATGCTGCCATGCACATAGATGCCACCAGATGCAGTGCAAGAGCGCCAGATCAGGCCAGCTAGCAATGGCATTGGCGTCACGACGTCAGTGGCTGGTTTACCTCAACTGACGTGCGGCCAAACGGGGACCCAATTGAGCGGCACCTACCCGCCGGCCGAGCCCTTGATGTTGTTGACGCCTGATCCCAGACCGTTGACGGTCCAGATGCCAGTTGCGTCCTTGTCGCTGCAGGGCGCCATGAAGGTCGGCGTGCCAGTGTCCGTGATGCAGTTGAACTGCGTGCCTGAGATCTGTGCGCTTGAGACCATGACGCGTGAGGTCGCGATGGAGTTGTCCGTGCCTGCAAGGGAGTGGAGTGGAGCGGAGCGGGAGAGGGGCTGTCAATGGACGAGCCAGTGCAGCACGCGGGAACAGCCCGGTTGCAGTTGGCAAGGCGGCAGGGTAGGGTCGCATGAGCTGGCCGGTGGGCCGGACTCCTGGCACCTGGGGAGTGCCTGCTGTGCCCAGGCCCGCACTGGACTCCGTATTGCCTCAACCGCAGTGCCTGGGCCTTCAGCACGCCGCTTCTTCAATCACGCCGCTTCTTCAATCACACCGCTTCTTCAATCACGCCTACCTTCTCTTACTTGCTTTCTTTCCCTCCTTTCCATATCGTCTCGCCCTCCTTTCCATATTGCCTCGCCATATGTTCTTTTCCGCTGCCGCATACGGCCACATGGGCGCAGACATACAGCCGTGCATACAGCCATGATGCAAGCCCGCACACAAACACACGTGCGCACGCCACTCACTGCACGGGGTGGCCGTTTGCTTGGTGTAGGTACAGTACGCCGCGCTCCAGAACGTAGTCGTCACGTTAGTCACGTTGGCCACCAGCCCACCCAAGTTGGTGAAGCCGTTGCAGATGCAGTACGAGTCGCAGGCGTCGGCGGCGTTCTGCAGGTCAGCGGCCCGCTGGGGCGCGCCGGTGCGGGAAACCACCCTGTACTTGACGTCAGAGGTCCAGACCACGTTCTTGCGGTCGACCAGGCCCTGCCCCAGCGTAAGGTTGTAGCCTGGAATGGACGGGCAGCCTGCGTGCGTGAAGGAAGGAGAAAGGTCCACGCTTGGTGTGCTTGGTGGAGCCCGCGCGCTAGCAAGACTTGGGAGATGTTAAGGTGGACGAAACAGCGCATGCTGCCTCCCTTGGTGCCCACCGCTAGCCGCCCTGGCACATGGCGAGGGACGTGCATACAGCTGTGCAAAAAGAGCCCCTTTTTTCTATCCAGGAGGGAGTGAGAGAACTCACAAGGCTGCAGCACTGAGCGTGTGTAGTAGCACACGCCGTAGGGCGCCACTGCGGTTGGCAGTCCCGCCAGCGCCGCCTTGAGCATGCCGGTGGAGTCAAAGCCCCTGCGAGGGCATGCAGTCAGGACGCACACACCATGCAGTGGGATGCTGAGCAGTGCTATGCCCTCGTGCTTACATACACACGCTGCTGCATGGGCACGCTGCTGCATCAAATGACAAGCCAGTCAGAGGCTGGTCTGGCACGCTGAGGGGTCTGCCTACTGCGTCAATCGCGGCGCAGCAGCGGCGCTCACGTGCAGGCGCAGTCGGCATTACAGGCGGTTGCTCCGTCGGTTGGGCCGTTGTACGGGCTGACCTGGAGCAGGTCCGTGAAGGACGTGAGGCGGGGCGGTACAGTTGACCACAGGTTGGACAGGTAGCCTGACACGGGAGGGCACTCTGCGCGGTGGTGGTGGTGGGGGAGGGGCCAGGTTACTGACACGGTGGGGCAGGACGCCTGGTGCCTGGTGCGGCCGCGCACACTGCAAGATGGTTGTGAGGGTGTAGGCACAGAGGCGGGAGGGGAGGCGGGCAGGGGGGACAGCAGCAACAGCAGCAACAGCAGGACGGCGTTTGGTGTGCAGGACAGAAGGCCGCACACACGCACGTGGCTCGGGCTGTATGGCGAAGACGAAGGAGGTGAAGGAGACGTTGTTGGCGAGCACAGCAAGGTCGAACTGGCTCTGGAAGACGGCGGCGGTGTTGTTCAGCGACACCATGAGCGGCTGGCTCGAGTGGCGCGCCAGCATGACGAAGCCGCCCGAGACGCGCGACCACAGCTGGAACTGCTGGTGCGCGGCGTTGGCGCAGGCGCCGGCCGACAGCTGCAGCAGCGCGCCGACGTCGGACGAGGCGGCGGCCACCTCGAGGCAGCGCGTGCCGTTCGAGGCGCCGTCTTTGAAGGTGACGTAGCCAGAGTCCGTGGGAATCACGATGAACATCTGGTCCTGTGTGGCAGCAAGTAGGTGGGGAGAGGTGGGGAGAGGTGGGGAGAGGGGCAAAGGATTGCGGGGCGAGTAGGGTAGGGTAGCCGCAGCCGCTGGTGTCGGCGAAAGGGCAAAGCAGGTCGGGTGAGGGATGCTGCATTTGCGTTCATGCCGGCCAAGTGCAAAAGCTCCTCTGTGCACGCTCGCACACACTTGTTGTCTTTGGCTCGCGTGCCTGAATACTGCGAGACATCTGATACGCCCGGTAGTTGGGCTCTGGCCCCGCCGAGGCGCCCACACAGATGCAAACATCGACACACACGCACACTAGCACCTAACAACTCACGTTGACTTGGGTGGGCCTGAAGAGGCATGTTGCCGCCCCCGCGGTGCCCTTTGGCGTGGCCCCGGCCGTGAGGCCCAGGCTGCTGCTGCTCTTGGTGACCGTGACGGGGGTGTTCCAGGCCAGGCACGTGAGGTTGGAGGCGGCGGGCACTATGAGCACCCGGCGGTTGTACAGGTACTCGGGGGGCGCTGCGTTGCGGGGGGGCAGGGGAAGGGCAGGGCAGGCGGAGCACACGACTTGGTCAGGGTCAGGGAGGGTGCAGAGGTGTGGGGGTGTTGGCGTGGTGATGAAAAGGGGGTGGAGCCTGTGGCGAGCGAGCTAGCAAGTGTGTTGTGTGTTGTGTGTTGATATTTGCATCTGTTTGGGCGCCTCGGCAGGGCTGGAGCCCAACTACCATGCGTATCAGATGTCTTGCAGCACTCAGGCACGAGAGCCAAAGGCACAAAGTCCTGATGCAGGGGCATGCCTCCCATGCCGCTCCCCAGTCGTGGGGCCCCTCGATGTTTGCCCGATGGGTGGAGTGGAGATGGCCCACGTCCGACCGCTTGCCCCACGTCCTTTTCAACGTGTGTGTAGCGTGCGAGTGTCAAGGCATCAACGAATCAACAGTGGGGGGCAGGTTTGGCTCCAGCCCAGGCCAGAGCACGCCTCAACCCAGTACCAAGACACACCGGCGTAGCGGGCCTTCATCACGGTATACTCCATGAGCACACGTGTGTGAGCTCACCGCAGACGACGGGGTCCTGGCGGGCGTAGAAGCAGGCGTCCGGTGGTACGTTGCTGTCGGTGGCCGTGGAGTTGGACTTGAGCTCGCCCTGCCTGCGGGACGGGTGATCGCCCCCACGTGATGGGCAATAAATGAGAGCATGGCCAGCAGCCCTGCCGTGCGCAATCACGCCGTGCGCAAACACGCGCCCGTCCCTCCCTGCCCATCATCACGCACAGGTTGAACGCTGTGCAGTTGCAGTTTGCCGAGCACGCCAGGCCCATGGCGGTGGCGTTGGCTCCGTTGCCGGACCCGCTCAGGTCCCCAATCGTGTAGTCCGCTGAGTTCCCCACGCCCACGCTGTAGCTATAGCCAGGCACGTCCGGGCAGGCCCCAGCGTTGCTGCCGCCATCGCTGCCCTGCTGCAGTGCCCGACCCTGCGCGTGCCAGGCGGGCGATCCCGGCACCTGGGATTGAAGAGGCCCATCCCCAATGGCCACAGACCAAAGACTGAGCTGCAGCTGAGGCTCATTGGCATCGGCGCGGCTGCGCCTGCGCTGCTGCGGGCCTTGCATCTGTTGAAAAGCGCGATGCCGGCCGGTCGAGGGTGGCGATGCGCCCGAATCACCGCGCAGGGCTCGGTGAGTTGCAAGCGAGTGCTCACCTTTGCGGACTCTGCGCGCACTGGTCCGCCCACGCTCAGCAGCGCCAGGACCAGCAGGACCGGCAGAAGAGAGTCCACGCGGCGTGCGGCGCCATTGCGCATCGGCGCAGCCATTGGCAGTGTGGGCTGCAATGCGGGGCGAAGTTCGTGGTCCTCTGGGGGAGGGACGCCCAATCATATCGATTGCAGTTTCCATAACGCTCTGATGGGCCACCCTCACCAGCAGCAAGTCGCCGGCCAGGCCAGGCCGTGCACAGTGGGTGTTGCAGCAGTTTCAGCAGCCTGCAGAGTCCGCAGGGCGGCGGGGGCACAAGGTGTCGGATGAACGTCTGGCCGCGCCACCAGGGAAGGCTGAGCCTGGGCAGCCATCATCACCAGAGCCTTAAGCCAAGTAATAGAGCCTTCCTGCACGCTGGTGCGGCCTGAAGGCGAAGATTGCGTCCTTGGCGTGGTGGGCGCACGAAAATTGGCTCGCACAGCATCGCAGTCGAGCTGCTAAGACGACAGTGCTACAGCTACACCTGCTCGATGCTCCACGCTCGCTCAGGTTCGTGCGATCGTTCCAAAGCTCCAATCGGGGGCATGCGCTTCAGCAGGAACCTGAAGCAGGAGCAGCAGTAGGCAGGGAAAATGAGGCGTGGAGTGGGCGTGGCTGGGCTGCAGAAGGCGGCAGCGGCCAGGGTGAGCGATTGCTGCGCTCTGGTGCGTCCCAGCTCCACCCCGCACGTCCGCACAGCCTCCACACGCCTCAGCAACACGCGTCCGCGCAGGAGCAATTCAAGAATGTAGGCGACGAGGTCAAGAAGAGCACGCTGGACGCCATGCGCGACCAGATGGCGCTCTTCAAGTCCAAGCTCGAAGACTTTGCCATGAAGGTAGCGCGCTCCTGGTGGGAGCAGGAGCCTGGTGGGAGCAGGAGCCTGCTCCTGGTGGGCCGTGCAGTGTGCAGAGCGCAGTGCTAGTGGGAGCAGGAGAGCTGCCGTGCAGTAGTGGGGGCAGCGTGTCGGCCAGGAACGCTGCAGTGCCAGTGGGAGCAGCGCAGTTTTAGTGTCGGGGAGAGCTGCAGTGGCAGTAGAGGGAGCAGCATTCCCACCGGGAGAGCTGCAGTGCTAGCGTGCCCGTCGCATCAGCTGCCCCAAGCCTGTGCATGTGTGCACTACCTGCTGCACTACCTGGTCCGCAGCACAAGGCGGACATCAGGCGTGACCCAGAGTTCCGCGCGCAGTTCCACACCATGTGCGCAAACATCGGCGTCGACCCACTCGCCTCCAACAAGGTTAGCGGTGGGGCGCCGCATCCAGCAGCAATGCGTCGCATTTGGCAATTTGGCATGCGGCAGGCTGGGGCACGCCCGCATGACCTGCAGGAATGACCTGCTGGCGTGCATGGCGTGGTTGCCTGAGCGTCACACCGCAGGGCATGTGGGCCAAGACGCTGGGCTTTGGCGACTTTTACTACGAGCTGGGAGTGCAGGTGCGAGTGCGCGGCAGCTGTGCGGCAGAAGCAGTGGCTGCACACAGAAGCAGGACAGCAGCGCTGCCGCCGGCAGCCGAGCCCCATGCTACTGGCTTGGCTGCCTCAGCAGCCCTCCGTGCCCGCACCTGTCTCCCCAGCGGCAGCCCTGTCAGTCCTCCCCGCGATGGAAGTGCCCCCTCCCTGCTGCAGGTGGTGGAGGCGTGCTGGGCCACCCGCAGCGCCAACGGGGGCCTGTACGAGCTCAGCTTGGTGACGCGCGCCGTCAACAGGCGGAGAGGCAGCAAGGCGGATGCCGTCACCGCCGACGACCTGGTGCGTTCAGGCCACCACACCGCCTTCCTTGGGTCCTGCGTCCACACTTGGCACATCTGCGTGGCATGTGCGGCTTGTCACATGAGCAGCTCAGCCGTCTCAGTCGTGACCTAGCTGACAGACAAGGAAGGGAAGTGTTCACGGCAAATGCCCTCCTTCTGTAGCCCGGTCTGACCAAGCCACGCCTTGCTGCCTCGGTGTGCGCCTTGCTGCCTGTGCTGGCTTGCGCACCCACCCATTGCGGGGGTGTGCGGGTGGCTTGCCACACTCTGCGCGGCGTGGCTCCTGCAGCAGGTGGCGCGCAGCAGGTGGACTTTTGGTTTGGCTAGCTAGCGTTGCATCCTCCTATGTGTCCCACTCTCGCAGCACAACCTTGACTCACACCACACTGTCACTCCTTGTGCAGGTGCGGGCCATCAAGAAGCTGCGGGTGCTGGGCGGCGGGTTCGACGTGGTCACCATCGGCTCACTACAGGTGAGTCACAACGTGCACTGCTGCCACTCTGGCTGTTGGCTCGGGGTGCAAGGACGCGGGTGGAGGCCCCTATGCTTGTGAGGAAGGCAGGTGATGTGGCCGTGGTGGTGGCGGTGGTGAGGATGTCGCCGGTGCGAATGCGCGTGCGCATGAACATGTGCAGTACGTGCGGAGTGTGCCTGGCGAGCTCAACCTTGACAAGAACCACGTACTGGAGGCCGCACAGGTGCGTGTATGTGCGTGCGTGCGTGCGTGCCAC
>QAXK01004184.1:0-15523 GCA_004335735.1 Chlorella sp. KRBP | reverse complement strand
TGCCTGTGTGTGTGTGGTGAGCTTTACATCTGGTACATCCAGTCTAGCCAGCAGATACCAACATCAATACCAATACCGTGTAATTCTGCCGCATGAATCTTTGCGCTGCGCTGCTCTGTTCCGCTGCAGTATGATGACGTTCCGGCTCGTACAAAAACGAAGGCGCCGACTGCTGCTTCTGCTTTCTGAGCATGCCATGTGCCCGTGGTGCTTCGCCTTCTCTGCTGCCATTACGACGCCACTCCATTCCAGCGCTTTTGACACTGGATGCACTGTTCGCTCTCACGTGTGACCCTGCAAGATAGCTCTGTGGCTCTCCCTCTCTCACTAGCAGGCGCGACTCCCTGTCTGCAAGAGCGTCTGTAAGGACAAAGCAAGCAAACTTGCAAGTAAGCAGCCATGCCCGGCTGAGCGCAGCACGGCTGCATGCAACGAAACGAAAAAGCAGCATCCGCCCCAGTCTTCAAGCAGCACATCACCGCAGCCGCCCAAAGGTGCACCGCGTGTGCCCTCCCACCCCACTCCCCATCCTCCCCCCACCGCCCCCTCCACCACCCGCCCCCCACGCCGCACGCGCATGCGAACGTGGACTCAGATCCCCCCCAACATGCCCCCCACCGCCCCTCCTCCCAGTCACAGGGCTGCACGCCCTGTGGCTCACGTTAGGGCTGCCAGCCCTAAAGCCATGCGCCCCACCCAAAAAAGCACCCCGCAGGTCAGCCGTGGTGGCGGCGGCACTGCTGAAGAGTTTGCTGGCACCGCCAACGCCAGTTGCAGCAGTCGTGCCAAAGAGCTTGGTGCCTGTGCCCGTGCCAGTAGCGCCACTGGTGGTGGTGGTGAGGCGGGTGCCCAGGGCCGCTTGTTGCCACCTGACTTTGTCCAGGTCTGTGGAGATGCCGTTCAGCTGCTTCTCAGCTTCCGCCACCACCACCTGCACACGGTGAATAGGCGGGGCATGACACAGACTCCTCGATGGGAAGGGATGTGGCGAGGAGATGCGCCCATTCAGCTGCTTATCAGCTTCCGCCACCACCACCTGCATGCGGTAAGTAGGCGGGGCACGACACAGATTCTTCGATGGGAAGGGATGTGGCGAGGACCGCCACCACCACCTGCAGAGTGGACAGGAAAGCAAGCCAGTCCACGGAGGTAGGAGGCGGGCTAGGGTTAGGTTAGGGTTAGCTGCTTGTCGGCTCCCGCCACCACCACCTGCAGAGTGAACAGGAAAGCAAGCCAGTCCACGGAGGTAGGAGGCGGGCTAGGGTTAGGGTAGGGTTAGCTGCTTGTCGGCTCCCGCCACCGCCAACTGTGTGCAAGTGGCGCAGTGTAAACGCAGGCCGTAGGCTCAGCTGTCAAGCCTCTCTAATCGAGCTGTGGCGGGAAAGCAAGCTGCACACAATCGCCCTCGAAGCGACGTTGCATTCATGTGCACTCTCACTCACTCACTCACTCACTCACTCACTCTCTGACTCACTCACCTGCAGGTTTAACTTCTCCTCTCTCAACGACAGCACTTCTCGGGACAGTACGTCATGAGAGCGCGCCGCCTGCACAGCACGTGTTGGGACAAAGACAGAATGACCTCTCCTGTGCAGACCGCTCCTCTGCCTCGCTCGCCTCACGATCAAGCGACCGCAGCTGCCCCACCGCCACCCCTGCCCCAAACCCTAAACCAACCCTCTCAAACCCTAAACACTCCACCCAAACCATGCACAGCGCCTCACACCTGTGCAGACCGCTCCTTCGCCTCGCTCGCCTCACGATCAAGCGACCGCAGCTGCCCCACCGCAGCCTCCGCTTGCAATTGGGACGTTGCCAGGTCTTGTGCCAGCTCCTGGCACCTGGCCTCCAGGGCCGCGCGCGACTGCAAACCCTGCAGGGTTTGGTGACGCCATGTGCACATGTTCCAGGGTTGGCCTTGGTTAGCAGGGCTTGCACGCCACGTGTGTGCACATGTTCCAGGGTTTGCTGTAATGCGCACCCATGTCATCGTCATCATCATCATCTCTGCATGGCGTTCACAACAGGTGGTCATGACGCTGCTGCCGCAACAAAAGATCGCCAGGCAGGCCTCGCCAAGCAGGTGGCGTACCAAACAGTCAATGCGGCGGCTGTGCGAGGCTGTGCTGTCATTGCAGCCGCCAAACCCTAGCCAGACCCTAGGCGCACCTGAGCCTCCAGCTGTTGCCTGAGCAGGCGCGACGAGCTGTCGGCGTGGTCGTTGGCATGCTTTAGGGCTGAGGCATGCGCCAGGGCCTGCGCACCACATGGGGGCACGCATCATAACATGCACGACAATGGGGACGTGCACACCGCACGCTAGTCACGAGACCAACAGTGCGTTCTTTCCGTTCTTTATGTTCTGCTCAGCAGCAGCCGGTTGCTCAGCTATTCGCCAACCCCACAGCCTGAGCTGCAAGCCCAAACTCTAACCCTAACCCTAACCCTAGCGCTAACCCTAACCCTAGCCTACCTGATCCTCCAGCTCCCGGCTCAGGCGCTGCGCCCTCACGTCCGCTTCACTAGCCCGGCTCTCTGCCGCTTGCAAGCGCTCCTCCAGCTGTCGTACCTCCACTGACGCGTGCCTGCAGCGTGCAGCGAACGGCGGGCCCAGTTGCCATTGCACTGCACCTCAAAACCAATCATTGCAACCAATCATTGAATGCTCGCCTGCAGGCAGCATGAAAGACTTGCTTCCTGCACCATGCCACACGTACGCTGGGGCCCCAGTACTCTGTGGAAAGGCAATCCTCCGGCCCATGCACTTTAAGCCCTTACCCTAAGCCCTACCTGGCGTGAGCATCGGCCTGCTCCCGAACCGCTGCCAGCTGCTGTTCTGCCGCACGAACACGCAAGTCGGCCCCTCGTCCTTGCTCGGCCATTTGTTCGTGCAGCCGAGCCACTTGGTGGTCCAGCACGGCCCCAGCACGCGCGCCCTGCGACACCTCCTGCGCGCATGGAGAGGGCTAGGGTTAGGGCTTACGGTCTAGGGTTGCAATTGGGTTGACCTGGCTCGCTACCTCGCAGCGGCAGGTTAACCCAGAGGCACTTGGGTTGTCACGTGGTTGGTGGGGTGCCACATGGAGCCCAAGCCCTAATCCAAGCCCTCACCTGCATGGCCTGCGACAGCTGCCGCTGCAACCCAGCCACTTGCTCCTCCAGCCCGGATACGTGGTCATGCCATGAGTGGTGCAGCAGCAGGAGCTGCTCCCTCAAGCCCTGCGTCAGGGCATGCGCATGGGTGGGTTAGGGCTCAGGTTAGGGTGACGGTCGGCTGGTCGTGCTTGGCTCGCTCACATAGCGTTGACAGCACAAGGCAGGGTGTGTCTGCGGTGGCTTCAGACAATGAATACTGCTCACGCCTGTCCAAAAAACAAACCTTTGAAAAGATGTGAATGAAGCCACGCACGCACATACCTTGATGTGAGGCAGCAGCTCTGAGCGTGCCAGCAGCGCCCTCACGCTGCTGCTTGGTGGCAGCTGGTCGCACAACGCCCGCATGCGCTGCTCTGCCGCACCACACGCCACCTGCGTGCAAGGGAGCACGGGGCAAGAGGCGACCACCTGTCCCTGGCGCGGTTTCATCATCATTGCATGGCGTTCACGACAGGTACCATGATGCTGCAGCCGTCACAAAAGATCGCCAGGCAGGCCTGGCGCAGTTTGTGCACGCCAGCGTCTCACGTCTTTCGCAGTGACCTGCCTGCTACGCCAAGCAGCCATGCCCGGCTGACGGCAACATGCAACGAAACGAAACTAAACGGGAGCAACAGGTGTACAGTCCTAGAGAGACAGACTGCTTGTAGTGGGATGGCCACACAGTGAGTACGCAGGTGAGTACGAACAGGAGAAAGAGAGAGAGACTGTTTGCAGTGGGATTTCACCCAGGTGAGTGCGCAGGGATATCACACGCATGCCTGCTGGGCAACGTACTGACCAAACAGGCGGCTTGATTCCTGCCCGGTTCATAGCGCATGCGGCACATCATATGAATCGTTTCATTTATTTATTCATTCATTCATTCATTGCGATGGAACGAAACGGCAGCAGGGCTAGGGCTAGGGCTAGGGTTAGGGTTAGGCCTCACCTGGTCCTCAACGGCGCTGTGAGAGTCATGCCCGTGAGACAGGGCCAGTGACGCCGCCTGCACGTGCAGGAGCGACACGGCGACACAGGTGAATGCATGCTGCAGTCTCGCCGGTGCCTGATTTCCCTCGCTGCTGACCCGTGCTGCCTTGATTGATGCTGCGTTTGCAAGCTACACACACAGCAGATGGCATCAAGTTGGAAGTGACGGAGCCTTGTGCAGACGTGTGGAAAGGTAGATGGTACAGACCTTATGCTGTAAGCCCTAATGCAAGCCCTAACACGGCGCACGTGGGGTGTCATGATGGTGGCGGTGCGCGCAGCCACAAGGCACTCCTCCTCTCTAGCATGCTCAACCCTAGCATGCCTCCCCTAGCGTGCAAGCCCTAACCCACGCACCTGCAGACTCATGATGGTGGCGGTGCGCTCAGCCACCAGGCACTCCTTCTCAGCCACCAAGGAGTCAGCTAGGTGCTGCAGCTCCAGCAGGTGCTCCGACAGCTGCATGCACATGGTTAGGGCCAGGGTTAAGGCTAGGGCCCAAGTGCCAGCCACGTGCACCGACAGTCAGTCTCACCAACGCCACTCGCAAGGAGGTGTTTGCGCCTCCAGTCTCTGGCTGGATTTGCGTTGCATGTTCCCACACCCAGAGCCCTAACCAAAGCCCTAATCAAACAGCGCACCTGTGCAAGCTCCGCCCTCTGTGCCTCGTTGTCCCACCCCGCAGGCACGAGGGGGCACCTCCACGGATGATGCACATGGTCCACATGTTCCCACACCCAGAGCCCTAACCAAAGCCCTAATCAAACAGCGCACCTGTGCAAGCTCCGCCCTCTGCGCCTCGTTGTCCCACCCCGCAGGCACGAGAGGACGCCTCCACGGATGATGCACATGGTCCACATGGTTGCCACTGTGGCCTACGTAGGCACCCAGTACAGCCGGTGTGTTGTGCATGCTGTACATACGAGCAGTGACTAACTGCCCGCGTCACGTCATGAGTCATGGCGCTCGGGTTGCATACAGCACACATAAACGCATGGTTGCCGCACCTGCGGTGGCTGCTGCGGACGCTGCTGGCGGGGTGATGTTCAGGGCCAGGCCAGGGCTTGCGTTAGGGCTGGATATCGCATGGGGTGCGGCGGCGGGTACGTGGCGGGTGACCATGGGCTTGATCGGCGGGATGAGCGCCGAGAGATCGTGGTGGTGGTGGCTGTTGATTGCATGCTGGTGCTGGTGCTGGTGGTGCTGCTGCTGGTGCTGGTGGTGGTGCTGCTGCTGGTGGCCCGTGGTTGCAGAGTCCTGCTGCTGCTGCTGCTTGTCCATGGTTGCAGAGTCGTGGTGCTGCTGATGCTGGCCCATGGGTGCGTAGTGGTGGCCTGAGGATTGGGCGAGGGCATGGGAGTTGTGGGAGCAGTGGTGGCCTGCAGCCGCGGACGGATGGGGAGGTGCTTCCGCTGCTGAAGCCCCCGCACGGTAAGAATCTGAGCCAGTGAGCCGTCCTGGCGCTGCTCCTGCTACCGCACTGGCCAATGGCGCAGGCTCCACCACTGCTGAAGCCACGGGGCCAGTGGAAGCCAGCTTGCTCGAAATGCTCAGCAGCTGCTGCAGCGTGCGCGCTCCAGGCTTGCTTAGGGTGAGCGGCATGCCGAATTCAAGCCCTAAGGGCCCGGCGTCCATGTGCGGGGCTAGGGCTAGGGCTAGGGCTCCAGCTGCGGGTGGCATTGGGCGTGAGTTGGCGGCGGAGGTGAGGATGGACCATGGTGTGGGTGGGGCTGGGTGAGGGTGCAATGACCACTGTGCGGGTGCTGCTGGTGCTGTTGCTGGTGCTGCTGCTCCTCTTCCTTGCCCACTGGCAGTCGCCACTGCTGCTGCTGATGCTGCTGTCGCTGGTGCTGCTGTTGCGGCTGTTGCGGGTGCTGGTGCGGCAGCTGCGGTGGTGCATGCGACAGTGGCTGGAAGGGCTGGTTGGCTGGGGCTGGGCCTGGTGGCTGGCGCTTGGGAGAGCTGGGGCAGCGCTGCTCCTCCTATTGTTGGTGCTGGTGATGCTTCCACGCCTAGCCATCCTTGGAATAGAGGGATGTGTGCTGCTAGTGCTGGTGCCGGTGGCGGCAGTGGCGGTGGTTGTTCGGGTGCAAGTGGCGTCAGCGTTGCAGGGTCGACGAGTGCAGCCGGCTCCAGCAGGTGCTGTAGAGCTGTTGAGGCCGGAGCGTGAGCTGTCGTGCTGGCAGTGTTGCGCCTGGAGGGCTGCTGCCCTCCCTCCCTCTCTCCCTCTTCGGCACTTGTGCTCGTTGGCGCTGCAGCTGCGGCGGCGGCGGAATGGCGCGGGTTGGTGGGGGCGCCGCTATTGCCACCGGCAGGGTGGGGCGTGCTGGTGCTGGTGCTGTCCGGGCCCGTTGTTGACGGAGGGAGGTAGCGTGCAGACTCTTGATGGGCTGGCGAGAGCCCATCTGATGGTGCGGTGGCATGGCCCTGCAGCTGTTGCGGTTGCTGCTGGTCCTGTGGTGTGGCGCAAAGGGTGGCGTCTGCAATGCCGCCGGCCGCGCTGATGGACGAGCGGCTGCGCCGCACCAAGGCCGCCTGGTGCCTCGCCTGCAGCCTCCAAAACTCCGCGTCCAGGTCCGCTGCCGTGCCGCTGTCCTGGCCCGCGAGGTGAGCAGCTGCTGCAGCTGCTGCGCGCGACGTTTGTGCACTCACGCCATCGAGTGCTGTGTGTGAGTTGGCTTGGCCGGGCTCCAGATGCGGTTCATTGGCTGCTGTGCCGCCACCGGAGGCATCCTGGGGCTGCTGCCGCTGCGCTGGGGGCTCTGCAGACGCTACTTCGTGCTGCGGGTCGAGCACCTCCGCGAACTCCGCGGCCAGCTCCGCCTCCACGGCTGCGAACCGGCCAAGCAGCGCCTTGAGGTGCGCGTCCATCGTTGTGCGGAGCGCCATCGCGCACTGCCCACGCCACGCGCGCCAAAGACCTAACTGAAAAAAGGTGCCAGAGGTGCACAGGAGCGGCAGAGAGCGCTTCAGAGGAGGAAGGAAGCAACGGCAAGGATGCTGCACTCCACGTCGGTGCACATGGGCCGGGCCAGTATGGAGGCCAGCTCGCTCAAGCGGCACGTCGTCGTCGGTGTGGACCTCCAGGACACCTCTCTGCGGGCGCTGGAATGGGGTGCGTGGAATGGGGTGCACGGGCAGCAGCTGCGAGACCAGAAGGAGAACAACCTGCACCTGTGCCAGCGCGCCACGTCACCTAACGCCCTGCGCCCGCACTCGTGCCGCTCCTCCTTGCCGCACGCAGCGATCAGGGAGTTCGTGCGTCCGAGCGGCGACTGTGTGCACGTGAGTTCTGGGCTGGCTGATCCAGCCCGTGCCTGCTGTGCGCCACGTGCGCCGTGATGATCACCCACACACCTGTCCAGCCGCTTTCCGCGATCGTCTCGCTGCTCCCGCTGCAACGTTGTGTGGGGCTGCAGGTCGTGCACATTGATCGCTACCAGTCACCCCAGACGTCCATCCAGCACGCGTACCCAGGTGCGCGCTCTCACAAGCAGCAGGTGGTGATCGTGAGAAAGCTGGGCACGAGCCACAGCGGCGAGACAGACATGAGCGCTGACGGCGATGGTGAGAGGATGTAGAGGATGTAGGATATAGGACGGGGCACCCCGCGACGTCCTGCCGAGACAGCACGGTCGCTTTGCAAGCAGCACAGCGTGGCCGCGGGGCTGCGATGCGTGCCTGCGTGGCTGCGATTTGCAAGCAGCACAGCGTGGCCGCGTGGCTGCGATGCGTGGCTGCGTGGCTGCGATTTGCAAGCAGCACAGCGTGGCCGCGCGGCGCACACGGCGCATTGTGCCTAGCTACCACGTCCACTCCAGCTCAAACGAGACGACGACACGTTTTGCTGCACCCACGATGGGCATGTGTCTTGCCGCAGGCGCCTCCTACACCATCCCGGACCTCAACCCTATGGACGTGGACCAGCATGCGGACGCTGTCAAGGGCGTGCTGCACGCACGGTGCGCCCTCTCTTGTCAACTTTCTGTAGCTGCTTTACGGGTCTGATGGCCCGGGCTGCCCGTGCGTGCTACAGGCGAGCACTCACTGCGTGGCTGCCCCACTGCAAGCGGTCTCTCTCTCAATCGCCATGCAGCGAAGCCGCCTCTGCTGCGTGGCAATGCCCGTACGTTTGCTCCGGTGCTCTCATTAGACTGGGCCACGCCCGAATGGCTGTGGCCTTGACAGCAAACACGTTGCCCAATATTACCGTGGGCTACCACAATAGGTAATGCCTCTGTTAGGGACGGAGGTACCAGAGTGGTACGAGTGATCATTATTGAACTACATGGCGCCCGCAACACCCAACGCCTCATGTATGGCAATCGCAGGTTCACGAGCCTGCTGGAGCAGCAAAACATCCCGCACATGCTGCATTTATTCACCGACACGGACAACGCGCCAGCCTCTGCGGTTGCCGAGGTGATTTTCAAGGTGGCGGCCGACAACAAGGCGTCCCTGGTGGTGGTGGCAGCGCACAACAAGGTGCGGTGTGTGTCGACCTTTACAGCATCGGCGCGCCATCTCTGGAAAGCAGATAAGCGCAGATGATTATCATCACGCACACACGTGCATCTGCCTGCCAGACATGACTGTACCAGATGTAAAGCTCGCCACACACACCTGGGCTGCCGCCAGCCCTCCCGCCGCCCCCTTGGCCTTGTGCACGTGCTAGCGCAGGCGTATGGGTGGAACGAGTTGCTGCTGGGCTCGGTGGCGGACCACTGCGTGCAGCACTGCACCTTTCCCCTCATGGTGAGCTGCTGCTTGCCTTAGCCCAGAGCACTGCGTGCAGCACTGCACCTTTCCCCTCATGGTGAGCTGCTGCCTGTCTTAGCCCGGACCACTGCGTGCAGCACTGCACCTTTCCCCTCATGGTGAGCTGCTGCTTGCCTTTAGCCCGGACCACTGCGTGCAGCACTGCACCTTTCCCTCATACGTCTCATGGTGCACCATCCGTCAATGTGTCTGTCTCGCATCTGCCGAGCATGCCGGTCAGTGCCCCATACGTTAATGTGTCCGTCTCGCATTGTCCGGGCACGCATGCAAGCGACATGTGCTCCGCAATACGTGCTGGAGACACTTGAACCCCGAAGCACCTGTAAAACGGTTGCCGCAGGGTGAAATGGTCCGCGACTACCTCACGGCGCCGCAGGGCACCCACCACTCACAACCGCCTTCTCCTGTTGTTCCTGCATATGGTTGCCGCAGGCGGGCCGAACGGCAGCTGCGGCCTGCAGCACAGCTTCCTCAATCACGCCTACCGGCGTTCCTTTTCTTGCTTGCTTGCTTTCTTTCTTTCAGGTGGTCCGTGACTACCTCACGGCGCCGCAAGGCAGCACCGCGCCCACCAACGCCACCACCACCGCCGCTACCGCCACCGCCTCTGCATCAGCCGCCAAGCAGGAAGCGACGCAGCAACAGGCACCGCAGCAGGGGAGGGAGCAGCAGTCGGGGCAAGGGCACGCGGGGATAATGGCGCCTGTAGCCATCGCTGGGTCTGCAAGCACTGGCGTGGACTCTTCTGGAGGGGTGGGGGGAGGGCGGCCGGCAGCGGTGGCACTGGCGCGGGAGCCGTCACTGAAGCACCCAGGTGCGTGGGCCCCTGTCGACACACACCCTGTCGACACTGCAGGCACCTGAGGAATCAGCGAAGATGCTTCTCCTCTTTGCTGTTCCTGCTCCTTTGGGCGCCAGGGCTTCAAACCTGGGCTTTTTTGTGGTGAGGGTGGTGCCAGGCGCAGCCACACCTGGGAGTGCTGAAACGGTGGCTGCAGGCGAGCTGGTGACGGCAGGTTCAGGAGGCACCACCACCATGCCCAGCACCCTGGTCCCTTCCCGCCAATAGCTCATTGTGGCTGAATGCGTGTGTGCAGGCGAGCTGGCGACGGCGGGTTCAGGAGGCACCACCACCATGCCCAGCACCCTCGTCATCCCCTGGTCCTCCCCCGCCGTCTCCCCCGCCACCTCGCCCACCGCCAACACGATGCTCAGGAGGCTGGGCATCTCTGGGGGCGGCAACGGGCCGTAATCCCGCCACCTCGCCCACCGCCAACACGATGCTCAGGAGGCTGGGCATCTCTGGAGGCGTGATCTATATTCATGCATTATGTCCCTGGGTAAAGGCCCTGCGCGTGCTGCAAGACGGCGCGCCGATTGGAGCGCCGATTGCGGGGCCCACGACGGCTGCGGCGGGACCTGCGGGGCTGACTGCGCGGGCGCGAGCCTGCGTCTTAAGCGAATGCTGGAGCCCGACCCGTCGTTGCCCTCCATCGCGCCCTTCTCCCTACTCCTCGTGCTCTCCTGCTCCAGAGAAACGACGAAAAACGGCTTCGTGCACATCACCCAGCGCGAAGAGCAACACGAAAGGACGCACGCACGACGGGACCTCTGCTATTCGAGCGACCCGATTGCGCCCAGGCCCAGGAGCTCTTGCGCGCGATCGTCTTCGGGCCAAGTTGGCTTTCCTTCAGCGCAGCAGATGGCCGCAGCGGCGGGACTGCGGCTGCTGCTGCAGCAGGGCAACCAGGTTCGTGGCTGATTGAGCTGCTCCCCCTGCTCCTGGCCACCGCCGCACAGTGATGCTCTGGCGGACGGCAGATGCTTCGGCGCTCCGGCCTGCGCAGGCGAGCAACGCGTCCGATTGGACGTGCGACGATTTGAACGCTGTGCCGCTCGACAGCGTATGCGCCTTCCTCACGGACAACTGCGAGTCAGGTGCGCACGCCATCGGCGCTCCGATAGAGGGAGACGTACGCTCCTGCCGGCATCAAGCAGAGCTGTGCAACACAGCATGTCCACCAGGCATGCTCTGCGATGCGCCAGGCCCTGTGGGTGGGCGCCTGTGCCGGGGGCGGGGCAGCCATCGCAATGGCATATTTGCGCACTGGCGCCAGCAGGCGGCCGCCCAGCAGCGAGCAACCTTGCCAGCAGCCTGTGAGGCCTCTGCAGCCTTAGCACCTGCAGCTGTCCGATGGCTGATCGCGGGGCAGGGGCCGCACGTGCCGGGGCGGTGCAGTTCATGCGAACTCGTGCCACGCGGCGACCCACTGCACCCGGTGGCCACTGCGTGGCCGCAGACTCTCACATCCCTTGGGACGAAATCTACTACTGCCATGTGGCGCAAGCCGGCACCTGGGCTGTGGGACTCTTCGTGGTGCGCACTTGGGTGCAGCTCTGCCCGCCTGTGCCTCAAGGCCTGGGCTGCAGCGGCAAGGGGCGCACGCAGCCACTGCGCAGCTGCCATGCGCACCTGTACGCACACGCACCTTTCTTCGCCGTTGCCCCCCGCCTCCACTCTGCCGCTGTATGCATGCAGACGTTCCTTGTGGTCATTGCCCTGCCGCTCATCCTCTCACTGCTGGCCGACGCGGCCGACATGTACTTTGGCCCCATCACGGCGCTGCTGGCACAGGTCACGCACATGCGCCCACGCGTGGCTGGCGGTGAGGGCAAGATTGATGAGGCTTCGCCAGGCTGGCTGCACCTGAACAGGCATCGAAGACAGTGCACCCAAAGCAGTGCCTGGATAGGCATCCAAAGCCGTGCAGTGCCTGGGTAGGCATCCAAGGACTGCTGCACCTGGGTTGTTGGCATCCAAGCAGAGCAGATTTTGGGTTCTCAGGCACAAAACAGGCACTCCTGACGGCAGGAGTGCCGGCGGCGGGAATTGCCTGGCCAGCAGCAACCGTCCGGCCTGCAGCTCTTGCACTGGATCACCCACAACGTTGCTCGCGCTGCTGCCCGATGCTGTGCTCACCACCTCTGTCCGCAGTCACGTTTGTGGCCAGCTGCAACCGTCCGGCCAGCAGCTCTTGCCCTGGATCAGCCACAACGTTACTCGCGCTGCTGCCCGATGCCGTGCCCCGCAGTGACGTTTGTGGCCATTGGTAACGCCGCGCCCGACCTCTCGTCCAACATTGCTGCCATCCGCAGCGGGCAGATCACACTGGGCCTGGGTTCTCAGCTAGGTGAGCGTGTGGGAGTGTGGCTGGGTGAGGTCTGGGTGCACAGCGAGGGCCTCGCTTGGGGTCAGGTGTTGGAGGCAGTCAGGGCCTAGGTCATGCTGGGCCTGGGTTCTCAGCTAGGTGCGCGTGTGGGAGTTGTTGCGTGCCTTCAGCCGGGGCGGGTTAGAAGCAGATCATTACCACCAACGTTCAGCATTCCAACTTCCATCAGGCATCACGTGCACGTATGCATACATGGTGCATACAGTAAGGAGCATTTATGAAAATGTATGTGCGTCGCCCGTGCTGCCCGCAGGAGCCGCCATGTTCGTGCAGTGCATCGTCCTGTCGCAGTGCGTGTCCATCGCCCGCTCCGCCACGTTTGGCAAGGGCAGCGTGCGGGATTCTGTGGTGCTGTCCAGCGCGGGCGTGCTCATCGGCATCTGCCTGGCCGCCAAATACGTGAGTGTGGCGCTGCATTGGGTGGCGAGGGCAGCGTGCGCCTTGCCTGACTGCCTGCGCCTGGCTGGGGTCAATATTTTTGTGAGTGCATCCAACCTGGGGAGGCAGGTCATCCATACACAGCCCCACGGCAGAGATGTATACATTGAGATGGATACTTTTGCGTAGTGGAACAGCCACATAAGAAGGAACACCGGCAGCAGACGACCTGGGCCACACGGATGCCGCTACAATGTGTGCACGCAGTCGGGAATCATCTTCGCCATCCTCGCCATGGTCCTCTACGCTTGCTTCGTGGCGAGCGTCGTGCTCAGCGGCAAGAAGGCTTTCTCCTGGGAGGGGGTTAAGGGCTCGCTGCGTCGCCGCCGGCAGCTTGGCGCGGTCGCCGCGGCGCAGAACGGCCTCCCCGACGTCGAGCTCCAGCCGCAGCGCCCCGGCGCCGCGCACATCGGCCGGCACTCGCTGCAGCCGCCCCACGCGCAGCTGCAGCACGCGCCGCGCCTCGACCGCCCCTCGGTCCCGCTCGCGCGCGCGTCGCAGCGCGCGCCGGTCTTCTTCCGCCGCTCGCGCTTCGCCGCCGCAGGCACCGCGACGCCCGAGGTCCGCGGCTCGAGTTTTGACGGTGAAGACGCGAGGGCCGACCTGGTCGGCGCCAAGTCCTACGCAATGGCCGCGCTCGCCGACGCTGCCGACGAGGTGCTCGACCTGGACGACATCCAGGAGCTCGCCAACCCTCCCGTCAACATCAACAGCGCGGCCGTGGCGCTGTTCGGGCGCGACACGCTGCTGGGGCACTCTGGCGATCTGGACGCGATCGAGGAGACGGGCGGCTTCGCGAGGCGGTCGGCGCCGATGGGCCTGCCGCGCAGCAACGCGCTGGCGCACGCCGAGCTCAACGCGCCCGTGTTCAACCGCGTGTCCATGGCGCCCGCGCAGACCACAGTGAGCGTGTGAGGGAGCGATTTGGGGATCATATCTTTACAGTAACGTGTGGCGGCAGCTGCAGCGCAAGCCAGATGTCGTCGAGGCGTGTGAGGCACCCCTGCGCGCTGGCTGAAGACTAGGCCACGTCTGAGATTCATCTTCACACCTCTGCTTTCTCAGGTGACGGACATGTGGGCGGCTGCCAAGATGGAGAGCATGCGGCGCGTGCACAGCCTGAGCTTGGGCGTGGCGCCGCTGCACTCCGAGGACGAGAACGACGACAACAACCCGCTGCCGCCGCTGCCCTTTCTTGGCAACGGGAACGCATCCAACAACGTCACCTTCCAGGTGTGCTTCGTGCCCCAGGCTTTTCAGCGCCCACACACCTTGTGGGACCCTGTTGCGTCTAGAGGGTGGGCCCCCTTCGCCAAGCTTGTCCACAGTGCCCCTGAACTGCGACAAGCATCGCACCGCTCTCGCGCACACCGTGTCCCCACAGGCGCCTGAGGACGACCCACGCGGCGACAAGCCCCTGCTCACCCCCACCGCCCCCCGCTCCACCGACCCCACCCCCACCACCTCCCGCGCCCCCAGCATCCGCGGCGACTCGCCAAACGCCACCATGACTTCCCCCGGCGGTTTTCTAGGCCTCGGCAGCCTCAGCGCCGCCCTCGGGATACCTCTCACCGCTCTCGGAATGTCCGGCAACTCGATCGGCATACGCACGCCCGGCAGCGCTTCCTACGCGCCGTCCTACGGCGTGGGCGGCGCGTCGCCCGTCAGCAACACCTCCCCTCGCGGCACGCTCAGCGGCGCGCCAGCCTTCGGCGCGAACTCCGTCGGCGGCGCTGGCGCTGGCGCGCTCAACGGCGCCTCGCTGTCGCCGTTCGCCGGCACCGCGGACGCGATCCACGCGCGCCTCGCGCCGGAGAGCAGCTTCACGCACGCGTCCGTGGCCGGCGCGCCGGCGGACGGATCCGTGACGCTGCTCGAGTCGACGCCGTCCGCGGCGATGCCGGCCGCGTTCACCAGCACGCGGGTTTCGAAGCGGTCGGCTGCGCCGGCGTACAGCAGGCACAGTGCGGCGGTGACCGTCCCCGATCCGAGTGGGCTCAGCATGGTGCTGCTGCAGATGGACGGGGAGGATGAACCCAGGGAACATGGGCAGCAGCAGCGGCACTCGGAGAGTGCAGCGGCAGCGGGAACGGCGGCTGGGAAGGAGGAAGGGACGGAGGGGGACAGCAAGGAGAGCGAGGAGCGGGCGATTCTGCCGACATCCGTGGCGGGGGTGCTGGTGCGGGTGCTGGACCACATGACTGTTTTCAACTTTGAGGAATGGCTGGGCCTGCCGACGTGGCAGTTCATCGTGCGCCTGATCGGGTTTGCGATCACGTGCCCGATCTACCTGGCGATGCGGCTGACGGTGCCTGTTGTGGAGCCGGAGAAGTGAGCGAGGTGGGGGGAGTGTGAGAGGGGAAAGGGAGGGAAGGAGGGAGAGGCAGGGAGGGCAGACTGTGGCACACCCGGGAAAGTGAGTGGGAGATTACGGGCAGGCCAGAATGAGTTAGGGAGCGAGGGGAGTGAGGGAGCACACACACTCTCACACACACACGCACAGGTGCATTACATTGTGCAAGAGGCTCTTCCAGCGGCCCCTGGTCTGACGTTTGCTGCACGCACGGCCAAACGGCCAGTCTACTGTCTCCAAACGCCCTCCTAGGAAGCTTAAACTAGCGTGCTGCTGTCAATCCTCACTATCACATCCGCATGTGCCTTTTCCTGCGGGTCCTGGTGGCAGTGGCTCCTCATCACCTGCCTCATGTGTGCGCCCAGGCGCGTGGTGGGATGCATGACGGGCCACACACTCACACCCTCAACCCATCGCCCCACGCCTCCTGCACACGCAGGTTCAGGTGGCAGTGGTTCCTCATCACCTGCCTCATGTGCCCGCTGGGCGTGGTCGGATACATGACGGGCCATTTGCAAATCACGCCCAGCGCCGCCGCCGCCGGCGCTTGCCTCGGGATAGGGTTTTGCGCCATCATGGCGCTGGTCTTGCGGCG
>QAXK01004180.1:0-18330 GCA_004335735.1 Chlorella sp. KRBP | reverse complement strand
GAGCACAAGGCGCTGCGCAAGTCATTCCTGGCCCTCTTCACGCGCAAGGCCCTCGGGGTACGGTGCATGGGGCGAGGGCTTGCGGCATGACGCGTGCTGAGGGCGCCTGGTCGTCAGTGCCAGCAGGCGGCGCTACGTGCGGGAGGCAGGGACAGGTGGTGGAGGGTGTGGCAATCAGGCTTGCCGTGGCGGTGTGGCGTGCGTGGTTGCAGGTGTACGTGCGCAAGCAGGACGCCATCATTTGCGAGCGCTTCCGCGAGTGGCTCGACGCGCACGGCGGCACCGGCACCGCCTTCAGCGCCGTGGAGGAGATGCGGCCGTTTGTGCGCGACCTCAACGCCTGGACCTCACAGGAGGTGTTTGCTGGTGAGCAGCAGCAGACTAGGTTGCTCAGGGATGGGGACCTGAGCATGGGACCTGGGCGTTTGAGGGCCAAGGGCGTGGGCAGCTGCACTCCACAGGCCACAGAATTCTGTGCTCTGGGAGCTCTTGCTGTCTTGCGGGCCTAAAGGCAACGCACAGCGGCCAGCCGCTAGCATGCCCTCCTCACGGGTGTGCCCTCTCCGCCGCACGTGCCCAACAGGCCCGTACCTTGACAACGACGAGCAGCGCCACAAGTTTGGTGAGGCGTACAAGGCCATGACTGAGGCCTTCCTGGCCCTGCCCCTCTTCTTCCCCGGCACTGGCCTGTACAAGGGCTACCAGGGCCGGTGCTACATCATCAAGGTGCTGTCGGTGGCGGTGGCGCGCAGCAAGAAGCGCATGGCCGAGGGACACGAGCCAGAGTGCCTGCTGGACTTCTGGACGCAGCAGGTGCGGCGCCTGGGTGGGCGGAATGGTGCTCGGGGGCGCGGGAGAGTGCAGGTTCACCTCCTGCACGTGGCGTTTGCTTCGGCTCTGAGCGTCCATGGCTAGTTTGCCACGGCGGTGACTGCTGGCAGCATCTGCGTGTGTTCGCGCTGCAAACGTGGCTTGGGTGTGTGTGTGTGGTGGTGGTAAGAGCCTGTCTGCCCCCTGGATTGAGCGTGCAGGTGCTCCTGGAGGTGGCGGAGGCTGAGAAGCAGGGCGTGCCCCCTCCCTTCTACAGCTCAGACGCCAAGATGGCCGACTCAGTCATGGACTTCCTCTTCGCAAGCCAGGCACGTGGTTTTGCATTGGTGGGGAGAGACTCCAGGGTGTGCCCAGGCCTCGTGGTGGGGCAGGGCAGGTCAAGGCAAGGCAGCAGCACAAAGCCTCCCTCACGCGGCTGCCGCACCATGCTCCACCTGCTGCAGGACGCCAGCACGGCCTCCCTGGTGTGGACGCTCGCGCTCATGGCCGACCACCCCGAGGTGTTTGCCAAGGTGCGCGCTGAGCAGCAGGCGCTGCGCCCGGACCTGGACGCGCCAATCACGGCAGAGTCGCTCTACCAGATGAACTACACGCGCCAGGTGGTCAAGGAGATCCTGCGCTACAGGTGAGAGCGAGCTAAAGAGCAAGGTGTCTGGGTATTCACTGGGTATCCTGTCACCTGCGCTACGGGTGAGAGCGAGCTAAGGCTTGCTGGGGTGTCTAGGGGTCCAGATGCGCAACAGATCGGAGCCAACTAAGTGGGGTGTCCACTGGCCGTCCACATCATGTGCTTGTGTGGCGGGTTGTGTGAGCTCACGAGCGCGCAGCGCGTCAGTGTGCGGATGTCGTGGCGGGATGCCGTCGGCCACCAGGGCTGCTGCACCTTGGGCGCAGCAGCGTGCACCACAGCAAGCGCATCACCAAGCATAGGACGACGGTGGGTTGCCTTGTTGCTTGCTGGTGCGTGTTGCTGCGCAGGCCTCCCGCGCCCATGGTGATCCAGATCGCGCAGCAGGACTTCCAGCTCACTGAGAACTACGTGGCGCCAAAGGGATCGCTGGTGGTGCCCTCAGTCTGGGCAGCGTGCATGCAGGCAAGTGTGCAGCACAGGGCCCTCCAGCTGTGCCAGGTGCTAGCCTCAGCGCTGTAGTGGCAAGCAGCTACTCCATCGCCATTGCTCCTGAGCACATGGCCGGGTTGCAGCCAGCGAGGCTGTCACACACATGCAAGCCTTGTGCACAGCACCTGCGCAGCACACTACTGCCCTTACCGCTTTGCAACGTCACGGTTGTAGTCCGTCGTCAGGATCCAGCCTTGGATTGTGAACGTGCCCAATCGTGGGGAGACCTCCAGGGTCTCCTGCCAGCGCACTGTGCAGTGCATGATAGGCTTCCTGACCCTAGAGGGCTCCCCACGATTGGGCACGTTGACCATCCAGGGAAGGGTCGTCACGACAGGCTACAACGCTAGCACTGGCAAGCGGTACGGGCGGTAGTGTGCTGTGCGCTTGTAGTTCTGAATGCTCACATTCGGCTGCTCTCTCATGCTCCCGCGTGCACACAGGGCTATGAGAAGGCCGAGACGTTTGACCCGGACCGCTTCAGCCCCGAGCGGCAGGAGGACGTCAAGTTCGCCGGCAACTACCTGGTGTTTGGCCACGGGCCGCACTACTGCGTGGGCAAGGACTACGCCATGAACCACTTGACGTGCTTCTTGGCGCGCCTGGCCTCATCCGTCGACATCAAGCGCGTCAAGACGAGCGTGAGTGCGACGGGCACGATGATGCTGTGCTGTGTGGTGTGACAGGTGTTTGGGGTGAGGGACATGCGGGGGGCCTTCTTGTGCCTGGCAAAGCATTCGCCTCAGACTGCCCTGCATGTGCCAAGGTGACGCCACCACGGCATATGCATGCTCTCGGGCCTGTTGCGCCTGACTGGCAACCTCAAGGCGTGGCCGTTGCCTTGTTGTTTGGACGTGTGCAGGTGTCGGATGAGGTCAAGTACCTTCCCACCATCTACCCGGGTGACAGCTTCTTCGGCTTCAAGTGGGCGTCGCCAACGGCACGCAAGTGCGGGCAGACCAAGGCAGCGTGATGGGGCTAGGCCAAGGCGGTGTGGCGGCCTTGCTATTCGCCATCCACGCTTGCGGCTTGTCCACTCACTTGATGGGCGGATGATCGGATTATGATGGGATGATGATGCGGCGTTAATCTCGGACCGCTACCGCTTGACAAGTGACGTGACTTTCTGGCTGGGCGTGCGTCGTCTCCTGTTTTTCTGATTGCGTTGACGCAGCGTGGGTCCCGTTGACTGCACTACTTTTGGCTGACGCTTGACTGCACTCTGAGAGGAGGAGGTATGCATCTTGTGCCTGCCAGCTGTATGGACGGGTTGGCACACTGAGAGGTTCAGTTGCGCTGGTGCTGGATCGGTTGCACCACGGCTGTTGCCGGTTGGGGTGGACGGCGGGTGGATGGCTCTGTTGCTCCGTTGCCACCTCACCACAAACCCACGGCAGGCGGAAGCTGTGCTTGGGCGAGCTTGCTGGAAGGTGGGACCAAAGGCGCTTCCCGTTGCTTTTGCCCTTGTGATGCCTCCCAGGGTCGGTAGGCCTGGAGAGACTGTGCTGTGCTGAGCGAGAGGGAAGGGCCTGACTCATTTGCACCTGTTGCTCTGCAGTAGCGGCGGTGGAATGGCCGTTCGACACACTGCTTTTCTCCCCCGCCTGCCCACGCGCCTGCGAGCCGCTGCTGCTTTCTGGAACGAAAGCGCTGCTGCCCGGCTGCCATGCTGTTCTGTGGTGTTCTGCTTCAAGCTCTTGCTGTCCTGCCGCACAGGCCTGGCACTGCAAGAAGCCATTTTGCATCAACATGCAGAAAGCTCCACGCCTCTGTCGCTCGGTTGCAGCACTCGTCACGCCACTCATTCACCTACTGCTAGCAGCCCATCAAATGGTGAAAAAAAAGGATTCCCTGCTCGCCTCCCCAGCTGCTACCTGACGGCAATGGGCGCGGCCGCGTGCGCCCCCCCACCCGGCAGGTTGTGCACAATGCCCATGCTTCCCGTGCCCAGCTCCACCACCTGGCCCACGCAGAGGCGCGCCGAGGGCGTGCGCAGGTCGTCCTCCGCGTGGCGCAGCGTGGCGTCCGTCAGGAAGTGCGTGGCCGTCTCAAACGACATCTTGAGGAAGGGGGAGACGTTGGACTCAATGCCGATGCGGTTGCACGCGCGGTAGCCACCCTGTGGGCAGGGAGCACATAGGGCAGTGGGCTTGTGGTCGGAGCCTGCATGTGCCTCACGTTTATGAAGCTGGACGTGCGCAAGCAGCTGAGAGGGGCCCCGGGGCTAGGCAGGGTGGCAAGGATGAGTCACCTGGTGCGTCATGAGGTCAGCCACCAAGCCCAAGTGCCGCGGGTCCACGCCGATACCGTAGGCGGCAAACACACTCTGCACCTCGCGCAGGATGGTCGCCCGGCAAGCCTGCGCACACGCGGCCACACCAGCCACTCGCACTGTTCACCGTTGCGCTGTGCGGCACGATGGAATGCGCACACCGCACACCATCACCAAGCCAGCCAGCCAGCCAGCCACGCTGCATTCGACGCGCAGTGTGTGTGTGTGTGTGTGTGCAGCCGCCCGCTCACCTCGACTCCGTAAGTGCGCAGCATGGCTGCGATGTCGTTGGTGGTGATGCCCGTCACGTCCACCAGGTCAGAGTGCGCCCACACGCCTGGGAAGTTGACGCCGTCAGTCTGCACGCGCGCCACCTCGCCACGCTCACCCGCCAACACATACACCTGCACACGGCATGTTTTGCATACGTATGGATGGCACAAAGCATGGATGGCACGAAGCGTGCTGCTACCTGGCTCGCGCTGCTGTGCAGGTCAGGCCTGCGACAGGCAAGGCCAAGCGCACACCTTGTCGATGCCGGGGGTCTCACGGACCATGACTGCCGCCGCCACCCGCTCCACCACCTCGAGCATCAGCAGCTTGGGAGCGCGGAGCGGCAGCCGCACCGACACGCGGCACGTGTGCGTGGTGTAATCCACGCCGCCGTCGCCGTCCTCGTCCTCGAGCGCCTCCACCTCGCACACGCCGGCCGCGCCCTTCTTGGCACCTGCGGCCTTCTTCCGCCCGGGTGTCGCGCCAGCAGCTGCCGCAGCGGCCTTGCCCTTGCCCTTGCCCTTGCCCTTGCCCTTGCCCTTGGCAGCGCTGGCTGCAGCGTCAGCTGCCGGCTGCACAGGCTCGACGTTGTCGTCCTCATCGTTGTCGTCCGCATCACCATCGTCCTCCTCCTCCTCTTCCTCCTCCTCGCCAGTGGCGAGCAGGTCGTGCTTGCGCGAGATGCGCGCCGCGTCCTTGGCGGCGGCCGCGTCCTCCTCGTCCTGCTCCTCGTAAGTCGTCTCGTCGTTGTTGCCTGCAAGCGCAGAGGTACGCAACGCGGCAAGCGGGCAGAGCGCAGTCAGTCCTCGGCCCGGCACTCGAAGGACACACATCCACTCACCCGCAAGAGTCAGCGGCACGCTTCGCGCGCTCACCTCGGAAGCGCAGCTTGCCCTCCATCATGTCCTCCTCGTCAGGCTCCGCCTCGTCGCCGTCATCCCGGTCGTCCACCGGCACGTCCTGCCCGTCCTCAACGTCTGCCGCCTTGCGGCCCCGCCGCCGGGCGCGGACCCTCGCACCCTCCTCACCCTCGCCGTCCTCGTCTGCGCCACCAAGCAACACCAAGCGCGTTATCAAGCGCGCACGGCGCTTCAGTCGCTGCTTCAGTCGCTACGTCGCCGGCAGGCGCGCTGCCTTCGTGAGCTGCCATGGCGTCTTGCTGCTGTGCCCGCCCAAGTGCTCACCTTGCGCCCCGGCGCCCGCTCCCGCGCCTCCCGCCACCGCATCCTCGTCCGCGGCCCCCAGCTTGCTCAGGTCCACGCGCCCGATGGTGGCCTTGCCGCCTCCCGCGCCCGCCTTGCGCCGCACCTCCTTGTCCACCTCGGCCCGCAACCGAGCGCAAAAGGTGCTCTGGAACACGTCGACCAGCTCCTTGAAGGTGAGCCCAGCCTCGATGGGGAACTGGCTCGGACTGCGAAAGCAAGCGATCGAAGCAGCAGGAAGCAAACACAGCGTGCGGCACAGGCCCCACCCGACCAAGACGCACGCAGCCCGTGCCGCCCCCAGTCCACCTCCTTCCTCCCAGGCCACTCCCGCTCACCTGAAGAAGCGCAGGTGCACGGTGTAGGTGCGGTTGTAGCCCCCTCCCGCGTCGCCCACGCACACGGGCCGCTCCTCCACGCTCACGCCCGCCAGGCACTCGGCCAGCCGCAGCCGGCGCATGCGCCCCGCCAGGATGCCGGCATCCGCTGTGCTTGGGCGGTCTGCGCACAACACCACGGTGCTTGGTGACAGATGGTTTGTGGACGCATGCGGGCACATCTGAACCTTCACCTTAAGGCAGCGCGTGTGGTCACGACATGACTGAGCAAGCCTGCCCGCAACAGGAGCAAGGCAGCAAGCACGTTGAGAGGCACCACCAAACAGGCGCACACACGCACCCTTTCTGAGCGGCAGCGTCATGACGGGCGTCTTGATCTTTGCCGCCGCCGTCATGAGGATCTCACGCAGGCGGGGGATGCCCAGCGTCACGTTGGCCTCGCCACGACCAGCCATGTGGAACGTGTTGAGCGTCATCTGCGTGGACGGCTCGCCTGCACACAACACAGACAACGCATACAACGAACAAACCAGCAACACAGTCATGAGCTCCGCACAGCACTGCCTCTTCCACACGCGTACGCCTTGCCGCCATGCCGCTGCTCGCCACTGCACACTGTGCACACTGGGCGGCGGGGGCAACCCAAACGAATGCAAATGCAAGCCTTCCACGCTCAAACACGCACCGATGGACTGTCCCGCCAGCACACCGACGGCCTCGCCCGGCGCCGCCAGCGCCCGCATGTACTTGAGGCACATGAGGGTTTGGAACTCCTCCGCAGACACCTTGCCCTTGCCACCCGCCCCTGCAACCCCCACCGCCGCCGCCGCCTCCCCCGCCGCCGCCTTGGCACCCTTGCTCTTCTTCTTGCTGCTCTTGCCGCCGCCCTGCTCCTCGTCGGCTGCTGCGGAGGGGGGTGCGATGAGGCCGTCGGGGTTTGCGAGGGTGTAGTTGACGAGGCGGTCCATGAAGGCCTCCGAGGTGCACGCGAGCACGCTGGGGAAGTGCTGGGCCATGAGAGGCAGCTGCGGGCAGTTGCACGCACGCGTACGCACACAAGCACAAGCATGCACGCAGCATATCGCTTGCTGCCGTGTGCACAGCTGAGCTGAGCACTACAAGCGCACCCCGCACACAAAGCAGCACGTGGTATGTGCGACGCCACGCCGCGCGCGCCCCGCAGCAAAAAGCCGCACTGCACCATGTTCGCACCATTTTGTTGAGCTTGCCGCGCGCCGCCTGCTCCGCCTCCTTGTCCCCCGCCTTTGCCGCCTGCGCCGCCTTGGTCAGCAGCTTGGTGCGGCGCCGGAGCGCCTCGGCCACCTGCTGCTCCTGGGTGCCCAGGACCGGCACGCTGCTGCCCACGCGCACGGCAGCGGGCGCGTCCAGTGCCTGCGGGAGTAGCAGGTGGCATGTTCGTTGGGTGACGGGTGTGAGCCGGCGAGCTCAAGATGAGTGGCACGCCAAGCGCTGGGCTGCGCCAGGTACATACACAGTGCCTTGTATAATGTGGCATGTTAGTCACATCTGTGTGTGAGCACAGCACGGCAGCACGGCAGCACGGCGTGTGTGAAATTCGAAACAACAGGTGCACCTGTCACTCGTTTCGGTCTTGCGAAAAGACGCACTGTGCGTGAGCCCAGCCCACAAACGCCCCCTTCCTGAAGCCCGCTCGCCTCCTGCCAGCTGCGAAATCGACGTCCCGTCCCTGGCCGCCCTCCCCATCGCAGCTCGCAACATCAGCAGCACCCAAAATGCTTCCCGCTGCTGGAGCTGCAGTCGCCACGGCCGAACTCGGGCCTCGTATGCTGCAGGCCGTCGCTGCCTGGCGGGCGGGAGGCGGCAGGGTTTCGCGGAACGCCATCGCCAGGCAGTTCGGCTTTGCGCCCACAACCTTCCACCGCTACACCAAGCAGAAGCGGCCTGCACTGCCCAAGCGTGGGCGTCCCTTCTATCTGACTGTGGAGGAGAGGGCAGTCCTGAAGGCGTGGCTGGAGCGGCGGCAGAAGCAGGGCGTTGGCGCCACCGAAGCAGAAACTACAGCCTACATGGTGAAGCTTGTGGGCAGAAGGCGGGGCACACGCCAAAGGACTCTTAAGCAAATTGCTGCAGAGGTCAAGCCACCCAGCACCGGCACGGTCAAGCGCACGCTGTGGTCCATCGGCATGTCCATCCGCAAGATGGCCGTTGTGAGCGGCATGGCGGCGCCCAGCAGCACCAGTGGCAAGAAGCAGTCCCGCACGCCCCTCACGCCTCAGCAGCAGCTGGGGCAGCAGGCGGAGGCAGCCACCATGCAGCCACTGACGGGCACGACGGACATGAGGCTCAAGGCTGGCACCCTGGTCACTCAGGAAGCCCTGGCGACGCACATTGAGGAGGAGGGGCCCCACACCGCACGCAACGCAGCAGCGGCGGCCAGCCGCAAGGCCAAGAAGACGAAGCAGAAGTAGCCAAGAAAGCCAGCCACGTGTGTGCACAGGCAGATGGAGTTTTTCATTGCGCTTCCTGGCCCAGGACTGCTGACTTGTGCCCTGTGATGTGCCCGCTTTGGGGCTTGAACTGTGGAATTGCACGTTTGGGGTTTGACCGTGCTGCAACTGCACACACCTGCTCACACCTGCACCAGGCAGCTGCTTGATGAGAGGACCGACACACAAATACCCACAGCTTTCTGATGCCTGGCTAGCCCCCCATCGCAGTTGTTCTGCGTGCTACTGTATGTATGCTGTCTCCCTCCGTCCTCACGCTCTGTCCTCCCTCACGCACCCACTCATTGCAAACCGTTCCTCACCTGTGAGAAACGTGGTGCGTTGCTGGCCAGGAAGCCCAGCTGGCCCATGTACGACACCTGCGTCACGTCCAGCCCGTCATCTCCGTAGTAGAACTGGACAATGGAGCCGTCGGCGTTGTCGCGCACAGTGTAGTCGTAGTGCACGCGCAGCGTCTCGAGGTTCTTGATCAGGCACCTGCAGGCGGAGCACACATGCACACACACGCAGCGGCAGGAAGGAGGCACGTTGTGGGCAGGGGCAGGGGCACCAAGACTCAGAGCAGGTCGTGGTCCAGGCCTCCAGGGGCACAAGGAATGAATGGGCCTGACTGCCACGTATGGCACACGCCCGCGCCCCGCCCGCACCTCTGCAGGTATCCCGAGCGTGATGTCTTGACCGTGGTGTCGATGAGTCCCTCGCGTCCCGCCATGCAATGGAAGTAGTACTCCTGGGGCCTCAGCCCACTGAGGAAGCGGTCACCCACAAACCCGCACGACCGCGCGCCTGCACGTGCCGTATGTGCACGTGAGATTGTCATCGTCTCCATCTCCACCACCACCACGACACCCGCCACCCATCATCCTCATCCAGCGCATCGCCATCAACAGCGCGCCTCCGCCGTCAGGCGTGCCAGGCACGGTACACTAGCGTGCAGCAGTCCTCACCTCCGTCGTAGGGCGCAAAGCAGGGCAGCGTGGCGCCGGACGCCATGCGCGGCACGCGTCGGCCCTCGAGCTCCTGCTGCCCCAGCAGGCAACTGATCTGACTAAAGTTGACCAGGGAGCCCTTGGCGCCACTGACCGTCATGAGGCTGAGGCAGTTGACAGGGAAGGGCTGCGAGCACAGTACAAGGACAAGCACACTTGGGTGAGGCTGTGCCCGTTGCGAGCACTAGACTGTGCTCAATGCGTGGCTGTCCCACTGCAAGCAGTCTCTGCCTCTGCCTAGACCGTACAAGTCCGTGCGTGTACAGGCGTGAGAGTGCGTGCGGCAAGTGTACATACATCTGGCAGGGCGCCTGAACAAGATTGAGTGTGCAAAGTGCAGAGCTCAGTACACCCTCGTGAGCGCACCTTGATCTGCCCCGCCGGGATGCACGCCTTGACCACCTCGCTGCTGAGCGGGTGCATCACGCCGCTGCCCTTCATGTCGTGCGCCGCGCCAGTGGTGCGCGTGGCGCGGTACCGCTCAGACAGGTCCTGGCGCACCTGCAGGTGGGGACACCACGCCAGCAACATCAAGCCTTTTGAGTGAGGCAAGGCCGAGCGATGATGAGCGACATGCCAGACTTCTCCCCGTGCACCGCCACCCACCAAGCCACAGGGCAGGGCAGAAAGCCGTGCCCACACAGTGCAACAACGTCCCGTCAAAGGCAGAATACAACGTGCCCTCCCTCCTTCCTCACACGCACCTTTGCCTGCGCCACCAGCAGCTCGTTCTTGTGCTTGTCAGGGTGTACCGCCCACTCCTCGGGCAGGGGCGTGCCGACAAACTCGGCGGACGCACGCACGGCAATGGCCTCCGCCCGCGCCAAGATGGCCTGCACACACCACCACCACCACCACATCAAGACCAAGTGTTCAGGGCAACATTGCCCAACGGTGGCCTAGCAAGCAGCCAGCCGGGAGCGGGGCAGAAAAGCAGCAAGTAAACCGCACCACGTGAGGCGCTGCGGCATAGTAAAGGTGGAGTATGGAACTGTGCGTGCTACTGGTACTCACTGCGTGGCTATCCCACTGCAAGCAGTCTCTCTCTTTCTCTCTGGAACTCGAGCCACAGCACGTAATGGCACGCCATACCCCACCTCACCTTGCGCTTGGCCTCCACCGCCGAGTTGAGCAGCAGGTCGTCAAACCCGCACGTGAACCCGTGCCACTGCAGGTACGCCGTGAAGAGCCGGCTAAAGCTGCTCAGCAGCGCGCCCGCCGTGGGGCCGCCGTACATCTCCTGCACGGCGTGCACCAGCCCGAACTTGCCAAACACGTTCTTGTCCACGCAGCCCGCCACCAGGTAGCCCTTGTAGAAGGTGAGGTCCGCCTCGCCGCTGGCCTTGCCGCCCCAGTAGTCTGCGGGGACCTTGCTGCCGCAGGTGAAGGTGAGCGGGGGGCGACCGGCCACGTAGTAGCGCACCACGGTGGAGACGACCTGCGCAGGGGATAGGAGGGGAGAGAGGCAGGGGGAGGTGAGCAACTAGGCCTGGAGGGGTCGACCGGCCATGTAGTAGCGCACGGTGGACATGGTCTGTGTGGACAGGCGATGGGGAGGGGCGGGAAGAGGTGAGGCAGGCCAGGTTGAGGTGGGTTGAAGGCGAGGTAATGGGGGTGAGGGGGTTGGTGCTCACCTGAGCACAGCACTAGCTCACAGCCCCACACCACACAGCCACAGCACCAGCTCCAGCTGACACACAGCGCGCACGCACGCACCTGCTTGCCGCTCCACAGGACGCGCGGCCTGACGATCGCCGGCGGCTCGAGCTCAATCTCCTCGGGGCCCTCCCCAGCGCTACCCTTGCGCCGCCAGGCGCAGCAGGCCAGGTACACGAGCTGCTGGTACTGCGCCCGGGTCAGCCACGTGTCGCGCTTGGTGAGCAGCACGCCGGCCACCACGTGGTCCTGGATCAGACCGCGGATGGGCTTGCCGTCGGTGGGCACGATGAACTGGTGGTCGGCGTGCACGATGCCGTAGCCCTCGGCGCGGCCAAAGTGGTCCTGTACGCACCACAGTAAAGACAGGTGTAATGCGGGAGGATCAGACGTGGACGCCTCAACACCCACCCAGCGGACGCGATGCAAACGTAGGAATGGAAACACGTGGCGTCGGCACAGCACACTGTCCACAGCACGATTCAGGTGTGTGTTTGCCTGCCGTGCCCATCAGAGAGTGCAGTCACGTGCAGCATGCGCTCCCAGTACCTGAGGCAGGAACGTACGCACGCCACCACCATCCCTCACCTGAGGCAAGTGCAGGTTGATCTCGTCTCCGTCAAAGTCGGCGTTGAAGGTGGAGCAGTTTGCGTAGTGCATGCGGATGGTCTTCTCGCCCTTGAGCACGCGCGCGCGGTGCGCCATGAGGCCGGGCTTGTGCAGCGTCGGCTGGCGGTTGGTCAGCATCAGGTCACCGTCCTGTGGTGCGGGCCAGGCAGACAAACAGGGAGAGCCCAGGTCACAAGCACGCTGCGTGTCACCGCACATGCCCCCCAATAGGAGCCTACAGCCTACATGAAGCCGCCAGCAGCCATGGCTTTGCAGCAAAGCGCCGACAAAGACCTCTCCCTGTTCCAAAGCACGCACCCTCACGCCCTCCTCCTCCTCAACCATCACCACCCACCTGCAGGTGCCGGTACACAATCTTGTTGGACCCCACCACGGCCGCCTGCCCCCCCGCCGCCTCCCCCGCCCCCGCCCCCGCCCCGGCCCCCGCCCCCAGCACCCCGCCCAGCGCCGCCCCGCTGATGGCCGCCCTCGCCCCGGCGGCGGCGCCCAGGTCGTCCCCACCCACGCTCAGTAGCTGCTTGGCGATGCCCTCGCGCTTCTGACGGTCTGACAGCTTCAGGTTGATGATGCGGCCGCGACCGTCCTCAATGGCCACGGCGCCGTTGAGCTCGTGGGGCCCCCGCAGCACCGCCTGCGACCATGACGTTTGGGGCTTTGATTTTCAGGGCTTGGTAGGGCACAGGGCATGGGCTGGGAGGGTGGAGCCGCAGACTGCCTTTCCTCCTGGTTTCTCTGTGTCTGCTCCCGTCCAATGGATTTCTTGCCGTCTGGCCGTCTGTTGTGAGATGTGCTGCCTGAGAGGTGTGTGCTGTTTGTTGAGGTGTGTGCTGTCTGTTGAGGGGTGTGCTGTCTGTTGAGAGGTGTGCCGTCTGTTGAGAGGTGTGCGAATGGGTCACGCCTTACCTCGCGCAGGCGCTCGACGTTCCAGGGCGTGACGCGCTCGGGGTAGCACAGCCGCATGGCAAAGTAGGGCGGGATGCCAATCTCACCCGTGCCAATGTAGGGGTCGGGGGAGATGACGGACCTGCGCAGTCATGAAGGGCGTGTGGGGGCGTGACCCACTGAGCGGCACATGTGTGGACAGGCATAATCCCCAACCACCCGCCGACGCACTGTCAACAGCATGTGGACAGCACGTGGACGGGACACCCAGCAGCACCTGTGGAGCAGGTGGATTGTTCAATCACCCAGAAGCGTCCCGAGCACTGAGTGTACTACCCGCACAAACGATCCAACACAACACCACGCACCGTGCTGCAAAGTTGACGCGCTTGCCCATCATGTTCTTGCGGAAGAGGCCCTCCTTCTTCTCCAGCGCCTGCCGGATGCCCTGCGCGTTAGCGATGCGTACATGAGGCAGTCGAAACGACCTTGCATGGCCGCGCAGCAGCAAGTCCATTCGTCCCAAGGGCAGCCGTTCTCATTTGTATAACTGGCGCAGAGTGAAAGAAGCCTCTCTCCGCACGTCCCGTCACGCATACATTACGCGTACCAAACGTATTCATGCCACAAAGGCCGGTAGTCTTCACCCCAAAGCGCTGGCTGGCAGCAGGCGCAGCAGGCCCTCCATCTTCCTACCTGCGTGCCCTCTGGCGCGTTTGCCGCCATGGTGGTGTCCATGAGAGCTGCGACCGCGTCCTGCAACACGCCCCACGTGCCCACCAGCCTGTTCACCTCCATCTCACGCATCTGCACGCAAAAGATACATCACACACGTGCACGAGCAGCGCGCACGCGAATGTGAGAGCATTCTGCGGCAGGCTCCCAGCCGCCACTGCATTTGAAGCCAGCAAACACTGCAAACAGTGTCACTGGCACTGCTGCGGCGTGCGAGCGTGTCACGAACTGCAGGCACAACTTGCTCACCTTCTGTGGACCGAGCGGCAATGCGTTGGCGTTGGCGTTGCCGGCTGCTGCTGCGGCTGCCTGCCCCTGCGCTCCCTTTGCCGCCACCTGGTCCAGGGTCTCCTTGATGGACGACAGCTCCAGGCACGTGTTGAGCACCTTTTGCAGACTCGTGTTCTGGGGGTGCTCAAACCTGCGCGACGAGCAGAGTGCGTGAGCGGACAGGGACACAATGCGCCCGTGAGGGGACGGCATAGGCATTGAACGGCCCACTGGCTTGGGCTGGCACGCAGCCGTACCTCCTCCTTCACGCCATCGTTGCCACCCTCTTCAGCTCTGAAGCAGCTGGAACCGCCACCCACCCACGCACGTACTCACGTTTGCTGTCTCCCAGCACCTCTCCTCACCCCACCAAACACATCACCCACCAACCACCCTGCCCCTCTCCTCGCCCCACAAACCACCCCACCCTGCCCCCACCTACTCACATTTGCTCCCCCAGCACCGACGGCGGCCGGAACTTGTTCGGCGGCACCGGCAGCACCCGCAAGAAGAACATGCGCCATGACGCGCGCGCTGACTGCTCCGCCTGCGGCGTCCACACCACCGACAGCTCCCCCTGCTTGCCGGACCGCACCAGCGACACGCCCTTTGGCAGGGGGCCAGAGTGGCGGCCCGAGGGCGCCTTGCCGCTGTCACCCTCCCACATGTCGCCTTGTGGGCCCAGGATGAGCGAGAGCAGGCGCCACTCGCGCTGCCAGAGCCGCTTGAGCAGCTCCTCGACCTCCCAGGGGGTCATGTACTGAGGCTTCATCTTCCTGCGCGGGTTTGGAGAAGGCAGGTGTAGCGGGCGGCATAAGCGCAAGCGGCGTGATGACGATGGACGGCTCCAACGCCTGTGCGGCGGCGGCCATCTTTGGGGCCGTGGTAGGCACAGGGGCATCAAGGCACCTGGCGGAGCTGCTTACGATTGACGGCGACTACTCCTGCATTGTGCACGACATGTGCACACTCACTCCTTGAGGGTGAAGGCGTCCACCGTGTTGCCCCCGTCGTCGTTGCCCTCACGCAGCGCCTCCTGCTCAGCAATCAGCTCCTCCTGCACGCATGCACACACACGCACAGACACCACGGCCAGCACCGCTCAGCTCAAGCCCTCACACAGCGCACACCTTCCTCAAATGCCGTGACCTGAATCGTGCTATGTACGCAATGGGTTGGGGCGCCGTGCACACGGAACGAGCATGCTGATGAATATTCTATGCTCATCTGCTTGCCAGAGATGGCCGCGCCAGATGTAAAGCTCGACGCACACTCAAGCCACGCACCACGGTCTCCCCCGGCGGCAGGCCAAACTGGTTGTCGTCCTCGTCGCCATCGTCGTCCTCCTCCTCTGCGTCCTCCTCCTCCTCGCCGTCCTCCTCCTTCTTCTCCTGCTTCTTGACCCTGCCCTTGCTGTCGGGATCCGCCTTGAGCCCCTTCTTGTCATCATCATCCTCCTCCTCCTGGCGGCCCTTCTTGCCCTTCTTGCCCTTTTGCTTCTTGCGGCGCAGCGCTGCGGCGGCCAGCTCGTCCACCATCTGCTGCTCCATCTCAGCCACCTGCAGCGCATCGCGGCACAGACAGACCCACGCCCACACACATGACGCTCAGGCATCAGCTAACAGTGCAACGTGCCCTCTCCCACACAAGCACGCGGAGCGAGTGCCAGCTGGCAACCCGCCGCACAGGCGGCTGCTTGGCGATGTGGCCTTGCAGCAGCTGCACGACGCCCCCCAGGCGCATGCAGGCAGCGTGCGTGCGTCACCAGCCTGGCTCACCGCAAAGGTGGGCGTGGCGATGACGGACCGCACGACATGGCCTCCCTTGGAGTTCTGCAGCAGCGCCTTGGCGCTCGCCCAGTGCTTGAACAGCTTCATGGGGCCCTGCTTCTTGATCTTGGGGCTGTGCGCGTCGCAGTTGCGGCACTTGCCCACAGGCACCTGCAGGTGCACAAACAAGAGTGCTCATCATGTGACCTACAGTGCTCTGCTGCCACTCCTCTGCCACCAGCCAGGAGGAGACCTGCGCCACCACCACACGAGATGCTGCTGCTGCTGAGCCAGGACAGCCTCCTGCTGCTGCTGCTGACGCCTGCGCTGCAGGACCAGTGCCACTGCACACTTGCTGCATACTCGCTGCCGCCGCCGCCGCCGCTGCTTCTGCCCATGCACAGCTTTGTGCTGCGCGCCCCAAAGCTCCCCATCTCCTCTGGTGCAGCGGCCGCTCACCCGCGCGAAGAAGTCGGCGATCGTGTCGCGGATGGCCTCTAGCGTGAGCGACGTGAGGCGGGCAGGCGAGGCGTCGCGCAGGTGTGGCGTCCAGCCCGTCCCCTCAAGGCCACCCGCCCCCTTGCCGCCACCCTTGATGAAGCCGTCGAGCAGCTCTGCAAGGTCCTTGGGCTGCGCATGGTCAGGAGGTAGGGGTAGGGTTAGGAGTCGTGGGCAAGGTCAGGGGAGGCGGTAGCGGCGGTGTGCTCTTGCCCTGTGCACCCCAGTAGCAGCAGGGCGTAAAAAAAGCGCGGGCAGGGCGACTCACCACTGAGGAGCGCGACATCTGCATGGCCACGGCGTCCGTGAGGCGCCCCGAGCACAGCAGCACCAGCTTGGCCTCAAAGCGCTGAACCTGCGCCACCAAACACACACACATGCCACGCACGGCGCACATGCTGGTGGTGGTGCTGATGCTGCTTCGCTCCTGGGGCGGCTGCTGCGGGTGCTGCCTGCTGGACTTGAACATCATAGCCCCGCCCTGTGCTGCAGCTGTGCGCCTCTGTCCCAGCTGCCAGTCGTGGGTGCGCTGCCGCATCAACTGGTGCGCTGCAGCATGCTGAGGTGGAAGGGCTGAGGGCTCACCTCGTCCCGGTCCAGCCGCAAGTGGAAGCAGCTCATGCACTGCTGCCTCAGCAGCCGGTACATCATGCTGCACGCACACGGGCACCCACCACCAGCATCAGCAGCTTGAGTCTTGCGGCACGCACGACGCAAGTGTGTGCCGCAACCTCCCGCCTGCACTTCATTCCCCAGCGCATAGGTGGCGTGCGCTGCTCACTTGTAGATCATGGGGTTGTAGACGGGCACAGGCAGCTCAATGTGGCCAAAGTGGCCCGGGCAGTCCTTGGAGCTCAGGCTGCACGTGGCACACCTGCGGACGAGATTGCTCCACCGCACAAACACGTCACGCAAAATTGGCTCCCCGACCCCCACCCGGCCACACCCAGGCGCCTGCTCCTGGTGAGAGCGCAGCACGGACCTTCCGTGCAGGTCAGTGGGGCCCATGGCCAGGTCGTAGAGGCCGCCGGGGATGGGATTGCGCTGCCCGTCCATGAGCACCGGCTGCACCAGGCGCTTGACGCTGATTTTCTTGACCTGCACCACCAGCACCAGCACCAGCACCTCCTCCTTGAGCTCTTTGAGCTGATGCTGCACCTGCAGCCTGTGCGTGCAGCGCCCAAGGCTCGACGGCACGCTCACCTCCTCATCGGAGTAGAAGCCGAAGCGCACCGCCGCCACCTGGCGCGTGGTGATCTCCTTGGCTGCTACCGCCGTCATGCTCGCGTGTTTTGGTTGCTGATTGCTGCTGCCGACTCGGCCGACGGTGGCGACGGCAGGTAGACTACACCATCACCGCGATGGGGCGATGGCAATTACGTCGCTGCCGTTGACTTCGTGCGGCGCTGTGTCTGTACGCTGCTGTGCGCCTGCCGCTGTTCGCGCAGCACAGCAGCGTGCGGTGGCTCCCGCCTGAGAACCTTCGCCTCCTGACGCGCGTGTTGTGGGCACAGGGAGCTGCTGGAGGCGTTGGGGGCCTTGCTTAGCGCCTGCTTCCGCCGCAGAGAATTTCTCAAGCCCTTAGAGCTTTACGCGCTCGCCGAGTGCGCGCGATGGCGCTCGGTGAGGCCCTTTGAAGCTGCCGTCTGCGTAGCCATGGTGAGAGGAGGCTTCGTTTGGTGGATGCTGGCGTGCTGGTGGCGCGCACGCTCAGCCGCCCCGTGGAGCCAGTCGCGGAGGGAGGAGGCAGCGAGCAGGCTGGCGGCCTGGTGCAGCGTGCAGCAGCAGCTGCAGTCTATTCGTGCACGTCCTCAATCAGCGGGCCCTTCAGGCAGCACCGCAGACGCGTGTACTGCGGCGCTCGGCCCAGCAGCGGAACAGGGAGCAGCGGAGGACGGGCGAAGCAGACACGACAACAGTGGATGCGTGCGCTGGTTGTGCGCATCGCTGCAGGCGCCCAAGAAGAAGGTCGCGCCGACGCCTGTGGGCGTGAGGAAGGTGCGAGCACGACCCCGCAGCGAGCAGCAGCGCCAGCGGGAGCTCACAGGTGGCTCAGGTTGCATCGTTCTGCGTGCGCGCGTCGCGTGCAGGCCGCTGCGCCGGCCAAGGTGACGAACCCGCTCTACGAGAAGAGGGTCCGGACCTATGGTGCGCAGCAGGAGCTCACGCGCAGCGGGATGGCAGCGTGCAGGATGGTGCACTGGGCAGACAGGGGGAGGGGCAGCGCGGCCAAAGGTGGGATCCTGCACGGTGCGAGCTCGCAGGCCTCGGCGGCGTGCCTCCCCACAAGACGGACCTGCACAGGTTCGTCAAGTGGCCCAAGTACGTGCGCCTGCAGCGCCAGAAGCGCGTGCTGGCGATGCGCCTCAAGGTGCC
>QAXK01004179.1:0-21484 GCA_004335735.1 Chlorella sp. KRBP | reverse complement strand
ATGTGACGTTGTGTGGTACCAGCACACCCGTGTGTAGCCGTGCTGCCTGCAGCAGTCTGTCCCTATCGGTTCTGAACAGTTGCCAAACCTCATGCATGTCCACCATCCGACTCAGCTGATTGGTTGAGGTCCCTACCCACCCACCCACATGTTGATGTCTGTAGGTGTACATCAGTGGTCACGGTGGCAACGAGTTCATGAAGTTCCAGGACACAGAGGAGCTCATGGCTCAGGTGGGGCACTGGTGGATGCTGCTGCCTGAGAATATAGGGTTGATGTTGTGCAGACCTTGTGCTGCTCAAAGCCATACACACAAGACTACATCACACTGCCCTGAACAGCTTGTTGACTGCACCTCCCCTGAAATTGCTGCCGCCGCCGTTGGTCTGGCCTGACTTGCCAGTGCTACCCTGTGGAGGGTCGTGCCAATGTCGTTACACAGATGCCGCTTCTGCCTGCACCATCCCCTGACATCACCACCGCTGCCACTGCCACTGCCGCTGCTGCCTGTACACCTGTGGATGTCACACCCACTTGCAGGATGTCGCTGATGCCATCGCCCAGATGCACGTCAAGGGGCGATACAGGGAGCTGCTGCTGATCGTGGAGACCTGCCAGGCGGCAACACTCTACTCCAAAATACAGTGAGGGACACAGCGGCAGTACCCACACCCTCGTTCTCAAACACACCCTTCCCTACACCAGCAGCAGCTGCATCAAAGAGTCCAGCCAGTCCTGCCCACCCTTCGACCCATCACACCGTTACAGTTTTGCTCCACTACGAGCCACCGCACATGTCTTTACCAAGGCTTGGTGCAGCGCACCACATCGATGGACCGGCCACACCCCAACCTCAACACAACGTACACACAGACAACAACCTGCAATAGGAGCGCCCCGCTCACCTCCTTTCCCCTGTGCTGCCCCGTTGCCTCTCAATGAAGCTCACCAAACGTGCTGTCCATGGCCAGCAGCCTGAAGGATGAGTCCAGCTACTCCCGCTCGCCCTTAAACCTGGGACAGTGTCACATTGGGTTGACTGCTCCACCACAAGTACCTCACACCCACCCTGTTCTCCTGTGCTGTCCCCTTGCCTCTCTTTCTCTTCTGTAGCTCTCCGAACGTGCTGTTGATGGCCAGCAGCCTGAAGGACGAGTCCAGCTACTCTTTTTGAAGCACACTCACCCTGTTCCCCTGTGCTGTCCTTTTGCCTGTTCTCTTCGTCATGCAGCTCCCCAAACGTGCTGTCCATGGCCAGCAGCCTGAAGGACGAGTCCAGCTATTCCTACCTGACAGACATGGATGTGGGCCTCAGCCTGATCGACAGGTTCACCTGGACCACACTGGACTTTTTCGAAAAGGTCGACATCAACAGCCACCTGACGCTGGGTGACCTCGTCCAGATCTACAAGTGAGTGAGGGGCCGTGGTGAGTGAGGGACATGTCGGGCAGTGCTGTGCTGACGACCTATGATCTTGCTGCCCCGAAGCCTATGATAGTGGTGATTTGACAAGGGTGTATGATTGCTGCTGTTTGTTTCCTGAGGTTGCTGCTACCTGGCCAGCCTGAGTCTCAGACCATTTCCTGCTTTGCGCATGAGTGCATCTTGACCCTTTATTCATCGCAGCGACCTCGATCATCCAAGTGACTGCCTCCCACATGTGTCCCACACCAGCAACACCGTCACCACCCAGCTCAATCTCACTGGTCGTTGCAAGAGAAACTCCCATCATGCCCACCCACTGTCTGCCCCACCTGCAGGTTTGAAGTCCTTGACAGCCACTTCCACTTTGATGCATCACACTACAGTAGGCCCCTGCACGCAGTCCCAGTCACCGACTTCTTTGGCAGCGTGTCTGCAGTACAGCCCACACCGCCACTCAGCAGTACAGCAGGAGAGCTCAGCAGTACAGCACCACAGCTACCTTCCGCAGCCCCTGCAGCTACAGAAGCAGATGCTGCTGTCCACACAGGCCACCAGTCGAAAGCAAGCCATGGCCAAGCAGTCGCACAGGAACATCATGCAGCAACTGTGCACAGGCTGCTGACATTTGACAGCCGCAGCAGTGCTGGCAGCAGCAGCAGCAGCCTATCATTCCCTGCATCAGTCTACTGGGGTCTCCTGGTGTTGTTGGCTGCAGTCACAGCAGCAGCGGTAGCACAACCCAAGCACCCAGCAGCATGTGACTTTGCCAGCAGCAGCAGAGCATGCAGCGTCAAGGCTTTGTGAGCTAGGCCAAACAATCTCAATACCTTGCTTTTCACGCACGCCACCACTGCTGGGCGTGCTTCAAAGGGATGGGGAGCCACACACCAGCAGTGGTGACAGCAAGCACGTGCCTGGGGCCACAGGCAGCACCTGGAAGCACCACAGCGGCAGGATGCAGTCACAGCAGCTATTGTTGGGGGCTGCAGCAGCAATGCTTGTGGTACTGCAGCAGGTTTTAGTGCTGGGGGCTGCAGCAGTGATGCATGTGATGCTACAGCAGCCTCTGGGCTGGCAAGTGCTGGCGCAGCAGCTGCAGCAGCAGCGGGTCCATATCTTGTCACAACAACAGCTACACCAAGGGCCTTGTCATCACCGTCCATGTGCATGGCTCCATGCACACGTGCACTGACACAGTGTCAGCTAGCATGTCTCCTGGGGATGTCCATGGCCATGGCCATGGCTCCATGCACAAGACGTTCATGTGCATGGCTCCATGCACACGTGCGCTACCACAGTGTCAGCTAGCCTGTCTCCTGGGGACCGTTACCCAGGTGACATATGGGCACACTCAGTGCAGCAGGGTCGAGGCCGGACTGCACTGCAGAGCACTGCATTGCAGGGCTCAATGTGTCTGGGGCAGTACAGCACCAAGACCAGGCGGACCTCAGGGCGGCTCTGGAGGTGGGACCAAGTGCAGTTGTGTTCTGATGTGTGGCATCCATGCTTTGCCCTAATCATGCCCTGTGCCGTGTCCTCATGTGCTGCGATACACAACCTGCACCCTGCTGCCCTGCCAGAGGTGGTACTGGCCAGCACCGCAGTTGACTGCACCTGTCTGCCACCACTGCCCTGCCCTGCACTGCACTGCACTGCACCACAGCTCGACAGATATTACTGCCCTGCGTCACGTGCTGCTGCCCTTTGGTTGACTGACAGCACGATGCGCTGTGATGTGCTGTGCTGTGCCATGCTGTGCTGTGCTGTGCGGGACTGGTAATGGTGTGTTTTGTGTGCTGTGCTGCCCTGCAGTCTGCAAATATCCACATCAAGCTGGCCCTTGGGAAGCAGCAACAGCCGTCGGCACCGGCACCGCCGCTGCCGCAGCAGCAGCAGCAGGCATTGCCGCAGGGTGTATGCCGCGAGTGGGGCATCTAGGTCTGTGATACAGCGGCAACAGATACAGCGGGCGCAGCGGATGCTGGCGGCAGTGGCGGTGCAGGGGCAGGGGATGCTCTCCCGGAGGGCTTGACGTTTGCGATGCCCACGTCTGGTGTGGATGCAGCAGTGCTGCAGGAGGAGGCTGTGAAGCTCACAGAAGCACGGATGAGTTGACCAGCATGTTGAGCAGCCTGAACAAGTAGAGGCGGGTGCAGCAATCCTAGCCTGTCTGCTGCATGCATGTGGCCACAGTCGGCAAGAGCCATGCAGCACTGCTACAGTACTGGTTCATCATTGCAGTGATGCTGATGTGTAACAAGCTTGTGCGTTTCGTTGCTGCAAGGAGCTAGGAATGTTGAGCACTGCTGAGTGCTGAGTGCTGAGTGATGACTCCACCACAACCAGCTGATGGCTGACCCTCATGCCTGGCACAGCTTTGTATGCAATCAATACAGCCCAGCTGCAAGCACGACAGTGACCAAGAGACAAAGCCCTTCGAATACCAGCAGCATTCACAAGAGCCCGCAGGGATGCTGTCTTCGAATGCCACCTGAGCTGCCAGTGAGAGCTGGCTGGCTGGTTGGCTGGTGCACCACCGTGTGACACGTGGCATCGCCTCTCAAGTGAAGGCATTCTTAACTCGCTTGCAGGACGCACAGCATGGTTGGCCATCGGCACAATCCAGTACAGGAGATAATTACCAGTTCTGGAAGGCCACTAAGGCAGTCTGCAGCACGGCATAAAGCTGTACCTGTGCTGGCACATACTGCTGCCCTTCTGGTGCGGAACTCCATCAGATTTCTGAACCGCGGCAAGGCAAAGATGCGACCAAATTGTATTTATTTTGCATTAGCAACTCTAAAACCAAACATCCAGCAGCCACAGCTGCTTGGTTTGCCTGTGCTGGCTGTTGGTGGGAAAGAAACTGTCATTCCGAAAATGCAAGCTGTCAATAGAAGGACTTTCAACGCTGCTTTGAGTCAAAACGCCACTCACTAAACAACTTGAGTCATATAACTGATTCATACCTGGTCATTGGAGTGCTCTGCGACATACTGGCAAAACAGCGGGTGGTTTCGGTTTGAGCTTCCTGAAAGACTGTGCTGATACTGTGCTTCATGCGACGGTTTGAGCCAGTGTACATCAATGCACACCTGACCGTGCCGATCTTTCAGCACACAGCTCTCTTCTGGCAATCTGGTCTACGTTGAGCCACCCGTTGCTGCTGCTCTTGAGGTCGCACGCAACTACTGCTCAGCGCCAGCCTTTTCAGGCAGTTTTTACACACTTGGAGACATTTTTCTGCCATCTTGGTGAGTATCCAACAAGCAGGGCCTATGTACTGTCGCAAGGGCGCCGGCCTTTTTGAGCGCCTATACCGGCTTGCGCCGGCTCGACAAACACTTGAATCTTCCATTCTAAACCTTCGGCAGCTTTTAACGAATCGCACAGTGCCGTTCAAGGGTGTCCAGCAACAAAATCTTGGGTGAGATGGAGCTACTGTTGTGCCTGACTCTGCCTGTTTTTGCCTCCGCAGGCCTACGTCCTTGACCAACGCGTATTTTTGAGTCTGACTTGACCTGGTGAGTAAAGAGTTGCAGTCTCAGCGCTCTGTTTGTTCACTGCAGTACTGCAGCAGCAGGCCCAGTTGACAGCAGCGCTGGTTGCAGCTGCCTGCAACCCCACACCAATGGTCCAGTGCTGTGCAGCATTTGAGAAATAAACGCCTTCGAACACACGCAGCATGCGAATCAGCAGCTATAGGTCTAGCATTACGGAATTCACAGAAGGGAGCATGCCGTGCCAGGTAGTTTAACATGGGCCAGCCTGGCAGTGGCTGCATGCTCTAGTGCTGACACCCGTTAGCGTGTGCTTCGACAGCAGAACAGACCAGTCGTGCATCCTGTGGACGCCCCCAGCTGGTGCATGGCACCCATCACCTTCCATCACCATCGTCATCTGCTGCTGCACATCCAACCCACCCGCATGCCTGCCTGGTACTGCTGCAGGCCTCGACTCCTGTCCCCATGGCTGGAAGCAGCAACGGTGCTGCAGCCAGTGGCTCCGTGGTAAACCGCGCTACGGCTTGGGATGAGAAGCTTCAAGCCAAGCCGCAAGCACCACGGGTGAGTGTTTGTTTGCATCGGCTTGCTGCTCAGACCGACATTGTGACAGGCACACATGCATCCATGTAGCTCAAGGCAGGACGCATGCGCATGACAGCAACACAGTTTCGGCCCTCGGAGGCGAGAGTGTGCAGGCACTTGTGGCAGCACCAGCTGCATGGGATAGCTTCTGCAGCACACGCAGCAGGTCCACATGTGGTGCTGGCAGGGAACTGTGCAGCCAGCCAGCCAGCCAGCCAGCCAGCCAGCCAGCTCGCATAGCAACTCATCAGACATTGCTGCGTCGGAACATTGAAAACTGTAATATCTGCTCACTGCCATCCTGCAGGGAGCATGGGCGGAGTCTTCTCCAGCGGCCAGGAGGGCCATGGTGTATAGCACCTCCTCTGCTGCCTCTGAGGGTGATGTTGGGAGCTCAAGCAGCATGACAGGTATGTATTCCTGCTGGTACGCAAGTTGTCAGATAATAACAAATTGTTGTCGTGCAGACCATAGCACATCGCGACGGCAGCTGCAAGTGCACTCAGTGTCAGTGCTGGTGACTGGTAGTCACTGAGGGCTGGACCTACATGCAGGCTGATAGCTCCAGGCCAGAAGGCTCGCCAGGCCTCTAGATTGTGCAAAGACGTATTGTGGTTGGGTTTCAAAGAGTATTTGTGTTCACACAACGATGAGCTGCATGCCACAGCAAACTTCGTGAAAAGCTTGGACGCTGGGGCGTCGTTATGTTACGACGGTTGCGTGCACAACGTAACTGCAGCATAATCTGAAGGTTAAAACGTTGATAGACTGGTTTTGCTCAGGTTGAGTAGCTCAAACGTAAAAATTCCGGTGAAGTGACTCCAGATCGAGCACCTGTGTAGTTGAAAGCAGCATGTCTGCCCCATCCGATAGTTGAATGTGCCACATGCGCTGACCACGCCAGCTTAACATCGATGTACAGCACAGCTTATAGCATTGGCTGCAGCAGGATGCAATTGCAGCACAAGGTTGGTATGCATGTTCATGCCTGCTCAACCCCGGCTCTGCCTCAGCCTGGGCATGTTGCTGGCTCTATCACCACGTCAATGGTTGAATCGCTGTTGCAAAAAAAGTGCTGAGGTATATGCATCGCTCACAAACCCTGATCTTGTGCCGGCCATCCTCACTTGCTGCCTTGTCACTGCCTGCCTGTGCCTGCCTGCAACATGCCTCACACAGGCTCAGCCCCCAGCAGTGGCATGGACAAGAACACCAAGAAACAGGTGGCTTCCTGCCATGAGGCCCTGGACAACGCAGCAGCAGCACAGCAGGACTTCCTGGAGGCGATGTACGCATTTGCTGCCAGCAGTGCCCCATTGGTGCAGGCTGCAGCAGCGCCCGGTCAGCAGCCCATGCAGCAGCAGTTCCTGCTCGACCTGGGCGCAGCAAGCAGCTTCATATTGTCCGTCGTCAGCGAGCCCATCCAGCAGCAGCAGTACACCCTGCCTGCAGCCAACCAGGAGGCCGAGCAGCCCTACAACTGCATCTACTTTGACTCTGAGGACCTCGACCTCACCCCCGAGGAGCTGGCCATCGAGGAGGAGCTGAAGAGGCTGCATGGAGGCGTCCTGCCACCGCAGCTGCCAGCACATGGGGAGCAGGAGCAGGAGGAGCTGGTGACGGTGCCTGCCAGCGCCCTGCACAGCATGCAGGACCAGTTTGAGACCCTGCAGGGCCAGCTGGACAGTGCAAGGGAGGAGAACCTGCAGCTGACAGCCAGCAAGGTCGCCGCAACTGGGGAGCTCACAGCAGCACACACCAAGCTGGCAGCACAGGAGGTGCTCAAGCTGCAGCTGGAGGCCATGAACAGCAACCTGCAGGGCTCCCTGGAGCAGACGCAGCAGCAGTTCAAGTCCACAAGCAGCAGGCTGTATGCCGAGGCAGCGCGCACCCAGCAGCTGCAGGAGACCAACCAGCAGCTGCAGCAGGAGACCACCCAGCAACAGTCCCGCATCACGCACCTGCAGGAGGGCAGCCAGCAGCAGCAGCTCACCATCGCGGAGCAGCAGCAGAGCATTGCGCAGCTGCAGGAGACCCGCGCGCAGCAGGAGGCCCAGCTGAGCGCAGAGCGCGCCAGCAAGCAGCAGGCGGAGGCTGTCAACCTGCAGCTGAGGGACCAGCTGGCGGCAGAGCAGGAGGGCAAGCTGGCAGCAGAGGCGGCCGCAGAGAAGCTGTGCCAGCTGCTGGTGAGTCATCATGACCAGGTCATTCCTCTGTCAGCCTGCTTGACATGTCCTGTGTGGGGCCGGCTTTGAAGCTGCATCACACTGTCACAGTGATGAGTCACCATGCATGCGCACTGCCAGTGCAACACAGCTCCTCGACCAGCGCTGACAGTCAGCACAGCCAGCAACATGTACTGACCAAATGCCCATGGCGGTTTGCCCAGACCACTAACCCACCTGGAAGTATCATGCTTGCTGTCTTGTACTGACTGTATTTGTGTGTGTTCTGTGCTCCCATCCACCCTTTCATGCGTCCCGCAGGCCAACAGCGAGGGACACCTGACCATTCCCCACAGCCTGACCATCTTCAGCCTCACCCCATTATTCAACCCCACCTCACTGCTGAGCCCCTTCAGCGGCTGGAGCTTTGGCGGCGGCATCACCAAGCAGCGCAAGAGCCGCGCCAACAGCACCTACAGCACCGCTGCCGTGGTGGTGGTCCTGCTGCTGCTGGCAGTGGCTGGCTTCGTGGCCCTGGCGCCAGGCATCACCTCATCATGGGCAGGCTTTCGAGGCAGCGCCTGCGGCAGTCACGCCATCGCAGTGAGCGGCAGCGGCAGCGGCAGCAGCCTGTTCTGTGCCGCGCCCTGGCTTGCACAGCTCAAGGCCGCAGCAGGTGATGCCATCAGCATGGTGATGTCCTTTGGTGGCATCAGCAGCAGCCTGTTCCCCGATGCACCGTGGCTGGCACAGCTGAAGGCAGCAGCAGCAGCAGCGGCAGGAGCCCTGCGCAGCTTCACTGTCCTGCAGGCTGTACTGCCCAGTACCGCTGCGCTCTGTGCTGCACCCCAGCTGCTGGCCCTCCCGCCCGCCGCAGCACCAGCACCAGCACCAGCAGGCGCCCTGAGCAGCGTTGAGGTGCCATGGCTGATCCACCAGGCCACCGCAGGCATCGCTGGCAACTGCAGCAAGTTGCTGAACAAGACCAACGCCACAGCAGCAGCAGCAGCAGCAGCAGCAGCAGCGCCCGCACCAGCAGCCCGGGCCTTTGCCCTGCAGCTCCCTGCTGATGTCTCACTGGTCGCCGTGCGCACGGGCCGCGCCAACAGCAGCAGCAGCAGCAGCAGCAGCAGCAGCAGCCGCAGCGCCACAGCAGGGGACATGCTGTGCAGCATCAACGCCGGACAAGAGCTGCACATGTCCCTGTGGCCCGCAGCCAACACGCAGCAGCAGCAGCAGCAGCAGCAGCTGGCAGCATTTGTGGCCACCCACAGCTCCAGCCTGCTGAGCCGTGCCGTGAGCACTGCTGTGTCCATCGCTGCATGGCTGCATCCCTACCTGTTGGCCTTCAACACCTGGGCAAATGCCTCCCGTGACTCCAACCAGTGGCCCTGCTAATGGCCCTGGTCGGGTTGCTGACAGCACAGCTCATCCCTCCGCCCCGTGTCGCATGCTACCAAGGCTTGTGATCACAGTGAAGCTTGGCAGCCAGGTCGCACCGTGTTGATGGCTTTGTGCTATCCGGTGTGCTTTGGACAGCCAGCTCACCCCGTGCCACTCGCTATGCATGTGCTCACAGTGAAGCTTTGGCAGCAAGGGCACACATGATGATGGCACTTTGCCGTCTGATGTGCTTTTATCAGCCACTTCACTCCACAACTTCCTTCAAGAGGGTGTTCACACACTCTTCCTCGCTTGTGCTACGGGTGTGTTTGTGTCAGCCATGTCCTCCACAACTTCCTCTCTGTGTGTTCACACATTCTTTCTCGATGTGATTTGTGTGTGTGTTTGTGTCAGCCGGAGCATACACCTTGCATGGTATCGTGAACAATCGTGGTCAGCAATGATCAACAAGGTGTTGGACTGGGACTCAGTGGCCACACAGTGCAGCATAGCAAAGTTTGGTGCAGCAGACTTTGTTGTGTGTGAGCGGCACTGTGGGGCACGTCGCTCGTCCTTGCTCCGTGACTATGTCTATGTTATGACTGGTGATTCTTTGATTGGTGGTTTTATGACGGGTGTGTTTATGACTAGTGATTGAGGGCAGTGCTGTGGGGATGATGAGCCTCATCGGATGATTCTGTGACTGTTGTGTGGGGTTGTGGGAGAGCACAGCATGTTGAGTGCCGCTGGGTGCTGTGACGTACCTGCCAGGGACTGCTGTTCTTAGGAGTTATGAGTGAGGGCACCGGTGCCCATGTTGTGCGGGAGGAAAGTGTGTGCCACACAGTGTTGACAGGGGCTTGGGAGCAACCCCTCAGTGTGCTGGACATGCTCAGCCTGAGGCCCAGCCTCGCTTGCCACCCTGTCCGTGTTGTGAATGGCTCAGTGTAAAGTGAAATGCCAAACACCTTTCAATGTGTTAAACACTCGGCCTGCACAAGCATATCAACATGTGTCACCTGCTTGGCAAAGTGTATTGCAGCAACTGGCAGCTGTCCAGCGAGTGTTTCATGGCGACTGACCCAGACACTTGAGTGTCAGTGGCAGCACTGAAACGAAAAGTCGCTCACCTGCAGAAAATCCCACAACATGCATACGCGTTGATGCTGACCAACATTTCATTTAGGGTGCAGCACACAACAGTCGTGCACTTGTGTATCAGCTGCAACACGATGTGATATCACATGCCAGCTGGTCTAGTCTGGGCACTGCTACCCTCTGTGTGCTGCTGAGCGCGTTTGCCAACATTCGTGGTGTCAAAAGCATCAAGAGCAAGTGCTGCCCGGCAAGTATATGCTGACGTGCTTGACCAGACGCCACCAGATTGTGCAGCTGTCATGGTGTGTCTGCAACAGAGCCAGCCTGGTGTTCACACCATTAGGAGGGGCTGCTGTGCTGCCCGCACGACTAATCGCTGCTAAAAATGCGTTATGTAACTTCCATTTTACATGTACTGGCGAGGCAGGCCAATGGGATGCCGCAGCCAGCGTTAGCGCATCGCGCCTGTTGACAGGCCAAGGTATGACTGACGAGGTTCCGTCATCCGACCTTGCGTCAGGTTCAGAGGCAACACGGCCCATATACAAAAAAACAGGCGATTCAAAGTCTAATGCATCATATGAAAGACGGTCAGACTGCAGAAACAACAGACGCCGTCGGAAGAAGGCCGTTCTTGCTAATCTGAACAAAGCCTCAGGCAGAAGCTGCTGGACTATCTAGTTAGGACCTCTGACACTTCCAAGACGGTCTAAACCAAATGCAGGTAAGTCAAACATGCTCCCTAAACCTGCAGCAGTCAGGGCATGCATGCATTGACTGTGACACATGCATGTGACATATGTCACCACATGTGCACAGCAGCAGCAGCGCAGCAGCAGGTGCTGCTTCAGCATTACTAGTGCCACATGTGTGCTTGCTCATGCGCCCTTTACCAAATGCTGTCCGTAGACTCAGCGCATGATGCATATCACAGTGCCAATCGGCACTGTGATATGCATTCCACAGCACGGTTACCGGCTGCTTGAGTGCATCTTGCGATACTCATGGGCTACAGCAGCTGTCTAGGTCTACATGCCGGATGCATCTGCGTCTGCCAAAGGATCTCAACCAATCCTTGGACCTTAATAGGCGCTGTTGTGTTGCGTGTTGCACCGCAGGCTGCATCAGAGGTCGATACCGCCACACAGCAGCAGTCCCTCAGTGGGCTGCTAGAGCTGCCAAAGCCAGCCCTACAGCTGGTGCTGGGGCAGCTGGACCAGTGCAGCCTCGTCTGCACTGCAGTCACCTGCAGCACACTCAGACATGTGCTTGCTTCACACCTCAGCAACGCGACCATCACACAGCCAGAGGGCGGCCACACAGCCTGGCTCGAGCAGCACAGAAGCAGCATCGCCCAGGTCACGCAGTGCAGCTTCTTAGGACAGTATGCCTCGTGTCCAGGTTCAAGAATCCACAACCTGCCCTGCCCTCGGCTGCGCAAGCTGTACCTTTTGGATGTTGATGTGCAGCTTGGACCAGTGGATATGGACTCCCCGGGCATGCTACATGATTGCACCGGCCTCACACGGCTGTCCATACGGGGTTGCAGCATATCTGGCGTGCCTGCAGCTGCTGCAGCCCTTGCAGCGCTGCCGGAGCTGCGGAGCCTCAATTTGGGCGGGAACGTTGCAGCAGGGGACGTGTGTCTGCTCGCAGAGCTGCAGGAGCTCACTCTGCTCACTTGCCTCGTCGTCACATCATACTGCGTGAAGCCGGAGTCTCTGGGGCAGCTGTCAGCCCTGGTCAACTTGCAGCACCTCACGTTGCACCCCTGCTGAGCCCCTCGGGGGCTGCCGGGTGGCCTGCCCTCTCAGCTGGTGAAGCTGACATGCCTGGACGTACGCTTGCCAGGGGCGTGGAACGGGTCTGGTGTGCAGTACAGCATCACAAGTCAGCTGCAGCACCTCAGCAACCTCACAGCTCTGTGCCAACTCACTTGGGACAGTGCTGACCTGGCAACAGGCGACCTGTCAGGCCTGCAGAACCTGTCTCAGCTGACGTACCTCCAGCTCAAAACGCATGGGCCCGACTTGGTCAGCACTAGCAACATCAGCAGCTGGGCCTGCCAGGCAGGACTGCAGAGCCTTGCGCTGCAAGGTGGCAGCCTGCAGCCGGAGGTGCTTCTGAGGTTTGGCAACCTGCGCGCACTGGATCTACGGAACGTCGCGTACCATGGGGGCACGTCTACAACATCCCTTGAGGAGCTGCTGGAGGCAGTGTCCCAGCTGTCGCAGCTGACAGAGCTCAGCCTCTCACCAACAGACGGGGCGCATCCGCCAGCAGCAGCCTTCACAGCACTCACAGCCAGCCCCCAGCTCTGCTCCCTGTGGCTGTGCTTGTGGGATGACGCCGCCCCTTTGCACTACGTTCTGTTTAGGCCGATCACTGTGTATCCACGGCTGCGAGTGCTTGACCTCTGCCATGAGCGGTGTTCAATCCGCAACAAGCTTGGTGCGTTGCCACAGAGCGACGAGCAGCTACAGCGGTTGTGCATCTGCTGCCCAGGTCTTCAACATCTTGAGTTTGTCGTACGGCAGAAGGCCCCACCAGCAGCCTTGCTGCCTCTGCTGGAGCTGCCAGCACTGACACGGCTGGCGGTGCTTGGCGGGGGCGGTGCCGCAGCACTCGCAGTGCTGGATGTTGCAGCACAGCTGACAGGCCTGCGGCATTTGACACTGGAGTACTTGCCGCCCCTGACGCACCCTGCGCTGCTGCAGCTGGCAGCACTCAGGGGCCTGGAAGACCTTGTGCTGCGCATGGACTTCAGAGCTGGCCAGGCAAGGACACACACGACCAAACTGGTGCTGCAAAACATGGTGAGTTGTCGCAAAGTAGCAGACGACAGCATCCTGACAGCATCGTGTGAAGTACTCTGGGTGACCTGACGCCTGCAGCAAGAGACAGCTTGCGTTCTGGCTTGGTTCATGGCTTGGTACCTTCAATTTCAGCCACAGTGTCGGCAGTGGTGACTGCAGACATTATAGAGGCAAAGGACGTACAGTACTGCAGGGCAGGGTTGCGTATGCATGCAGAGCACATGAAGGGCTGGGAGGGTCCATCTGGCCGTGGCGGTGGCCCTCCAAGAGCTTGAGGCTTGAATGACAGGACTTGTACTACATCAAGTGATCTATGACTCCCATCTGCCGTGCTTTGCCTGTCTGCAGGCGCGCTGGTTCGAAAACCCCCTGATGTCTGGAGCCAGCTGCTGCAGCACATCTCACAAGAACGTGAGGCAGTTGAAGCATCTGAGTTGGAGCAGGCCTGCCCGGGCCTGCTCCAACTCAGTGAGGCAGCAGCAACAGCAGTAGTGCCTGCTGAGGAGATACTGCAGCTTGCAGTCGCACTGGCGGAGCAGCTGACAGTCAGCCCGGCTCAACAGCAGCAGGGCTAGTCAGCTGAGTCTGCTTGTGGCTGTGATGCACATGGGGGTTGTCTCGGCAGGCATCCCAGCTCAGCCTGGAAAAGGCGGGACTTGCTCTGCTGCAAGCAACCTGCAGCCACAACTGCAGATGAGCTGCTACCTGTAGGCTTGCCTGTAGGTTGGCCTGGTCTGGCATTGGCAGCAAGTGTACAACACATTGTGACGTGGTGTCCAGCAATTGAGTTGGTGGTCGGCTTTCCAGGTGTTGATCTCCACATGATACAGTGTCTTTCAGTGTTGACCATTTATTGACCCATCCAGGGCGTGGTTGTCTTCTTGTGTGGAATGTTGATGACAGATGGCGCCAGGGTGAGCCTTTGTGTGGCATGTTACAAGCTTTCAAACGTTGGAGAGCAGGGCCTCAGCAAGGAGCTTGTTGGCAACTGATGGGGAGCTCATTCTTGCTATGCACAGGCGGCCCCATTGATATATTTTGTGGCTATTGAGTGTAACCAGGTATTCTCAGGGCAGCCAGTGGTCTGATTGGATTTTGAGCTGTAGCACAGAAACAGACCCCATGAACACAGTAACCTTGCACGACTGTGCTGATGCTTGCTGCATGTGCAACACCAACGCTCACTCGCATGGAGTCAAACCTTTGCAGTAGCAAGTTTTGTTTGAGTCCGAGTGAGGTTTTCGTTTCTGATAGCATCGAGGCACCATGCTGTCTCGTACGTGTGGTGTTCAGCCACGCGCTGCAGGCACCGCTCAATTGCAGCGTAATGTCGCCGTAAATGCTCTCAGCATGCGCCGTCGTGAGGTCCTGGAGGCAGGAGCTGCTGCGCTGCTGTTGCCCGGTGGGTCGACACGGTTCTGGCTGGTGCTGCTGTATGCTCACATGACAGCAGCAGCTGCAATTGGGTCCCGGAAGAGCCTCTTCAGCTGCTGCACTTCAAGCAAAACCTCGTCTGAACACTGAATGGTGTGTGATCACGATGCAATTGTTGCTGTTGCAGGCATGCTGCCAGCAGGAGCATCAGCAGCAGCAGGTGCAGGTGGCAGTGCATACGACTTTGAGGCTATGCAGTACGATGCCGTTGTGCCCTTGTCGAAGTACAAGGGCCAGGTGTTGGTGGTGGTCAACATCGCGAGCGAATGACCCCTGCAGGTGCGCTGCTGCTGCTCTCAGCCCTAGGGTGTGGTGCCGTGGGTTGTGGTCTGGGGTGGAGTGAGGTGGGGTACGGGGCATCAGTCAGACTGACTGGAGTATGGGGAGTTGGAGGCATAGGCGGCAGGTTTCAGGGGACCCCTCTGGTCATATGTTTGATGTTAAGTAAACGTCTAATAAGTCTTGGTGTACATCACCTGCCTCACCACACTGACACACTTCCTGCCGCGTACCCCTCTGTCACTCACCACACACAGAACACCAACTACCCCGCACTAAGGACATTGTATGAGACCTACAAGGCAGACGGCTTCAACCTGGTCGCCTTCCCCTGCAACCAGTTTGGCGGCCAGGCACCAGGCAGCAGCGAGGAGGAACGAGCATGGGCCTTCCGGAAGTTCGGCTTCGAGTTTGATGTCTTTGTGAGTGTCGTATTTTGGTTCTTCTGCGGCAGCAGCAGAGCTGCAGTAGTGGCTGCGGTTGCAGCAGCAGTGTGCTGAGCAGCTTGCAGAAGGTGTCTGCATAGCACAGCGGCTGTTGACCTGCGGCGTCCTGAGCCTGACGTGTTTTGTGCAGAGCAGCAGTAGCTGGAACATGCCTGACACATGTCATCAGGGGCCCTGACATCACTGGTGACAGTGGTGCATTCTTGAGGGTTTCCCTGTGTCAGCAGCTCCTCTCCTATGAACACTGACTGACCCTCATACACTGCCTTTTACAACAGAACAAGATTGTGGCGAACGGCCCGAAGGCACACCCCCTGCACACTCAACCATACTTGTTTATCGCTGGTGCTGATCACGGTATTGCTGCTGTTGCTTTGCTCGCGTTCTCTTCCTCTTCCTCTTCCTCCCAGGACAAGCTCGAGGTGAATGGCCCAGGCGCGCACCCCCTCTACAAGTTCCTGAAGCAGCAGCAGCCCGCCTCACGCCCCGGACAGCCCTACCCAGCACCTGGTGCTGAGCCTGGTGCCATTGAGTGGAACTACACCAAGTTCCTGGTGGACAGGCAGGGCCAGGCCATTGCTCGCTACAAGCCCGCCTTTACTGACTTTGAGGCAGACGTGAGTGCCAGGCTGGGGTGGGCTGCACTGTGTGACCCATGGAGAGAGATGGCACATGCTTGTTTCTGCCAGTAGGCCAATACCCTCAGAGGCTGGTGTGCACTGCACAGCTGGCAAAACCAGACATTGTTTTTGCCTGCAAGATATACACAGCATCCTCCTCCACACGCCCACACCTTTCCCGCTGCTGCTGCTGCTGTGGTCACGTCACAGGTGCGCCTAGCACTGGCCGGCAAGGGCCCCCTGAATGCCGAGTGCTACCAGCACCCCGGCAGGAAGGGCTGTAAGGTGGAGAGGCTCCTGGCAGAGGTCTAGGCAGCAGCCGCAGCAGCCGCAGCCGCCGCAGCCGTCGCTAGACTTCTAGGCTGTACCTCTGTCTAGGGGCAGGGCAGGCAGCCTGGTCTCCTGGCTGAGCCTTCCTAAGAGTCTGGGCATGCCATGCACAAGATGTGCAGATGGCTCTGACATAGTGTAGCATAGTGTCTGGTGGTGTGTTGGGCACAAGCCCCCAAGCCTTACCGGCAGCTCTGGCAGCAGCATATGAAGGGTCGTGTGGTAAAGCCTCCCCAGGCAGCCCAGACCTGGACCCCCCACACACAATCACAGCATGTCTGCAAGGTCACCTTCCTTCAACGTCCTTGGGTGGCCTTGTGGCGTGCTGTGGTTGTGGTACTGCTGCTGGAGCTGCTTGGTGTGTGCTTGGTGGGCCGGTGCTTGTGTTGGGTTTATAGAAGCAGTGTTGGCTGGCCCCTTGATATGCACAGATGTTGTCCTCGAGCGGACATGCACTTGTCACGTACATGTAAGCTGGCGTGGTCATGTCCATGTCAAGATTTGAGCCAGTAATGCCTAGGCGATGGGTTTGTTCAATGCCACAGTTGGCAAGCATCCAATTCATGTATGTTGCATGTGGCTCTAAGGTGCTGCCTACTATCTTCAGCAGTCACTGTCAAAGCGAAACCATGCATCCTAAGGACACGCCGCCAGGGCTGCAGCATGGCGTCGCAACCACGACCCCGCACGCCGCCTGGGCTTCGTCGACAGCAGAGCGTCGACCGCCGCAGTGCACTGTCGTCGCAGCAGTGGCATTTCAAGACCGTTGTTACACCACGCACGGGCCAATTGCCATGATGCGGACCCAAGTCAGCAAGCGAGGACCGCACATCCAGTAGCGCGCACCCTTCCAATGGACCGGTTCGGGCTCGCTCCCGAACGGCGCGACGATGGCGGCAGTCGACGGGGGGCAGCTGTGTCGGCAGCCGCGCATCGAGCGGGTACAAAGCAGCTATCAGCACCAAAGCAAGTAAGCACAGGCTCAACGATACACACAGTGCAGCCCTTGTGACACCCCAGGCTACATTGTTGCATCATGCATTGCAGCATGCCACCGATGCATTGTCGGCACGACAACGTCAACACCTGGATTCGGCTGCAACACCAACAGACAATACAGCAAGAGAACTTGACTCAACACTTATCAATAGTGACTTATGCCCAGGTGGTGTCAGCCCCAGGGCCCGCCCCTCAGGCTGGAGCCATTTTCCAGCTACTTCTGCAGCAGCAGCGTGGCCGCCACAGTGCGTTTCAATCACCAGGCTGGCACACTGCAGTGCTGTTCTCTCGCAAAATCACAACATACGCTTGACATGGACACGTGGACACACAAACTTTGTCAGACCCGCTGACCCAATGAAAGGTGAATGAAGGGAGCAACATGTGACACGGGTCACCCATGTTTGAGCACATCGAACACATCGATGCAGCTGGTCCTCAGTCCTCCTGCTGTCAGAAGCCTCTTCACATCAGCCCCGGGCTGCTGGGGCATGTGAAGCTGTGGGACTTCTGCCGCAGGCCCAAAACCTCGACCAACTCGCCCCCCACAACGTGAACATCGCCATCGTCTGAGCCCTTCTGCCGCCTGGTTGCTGACGGCAGGCGCTGCGGGGCGGACGTGGTCCTGAGGTCCCCACTTCGATCCCCGCCCTCGTTCTTCTTGGCGTAGCAACCCGCTGCGGCTGCGGTTGCTGCTGCTGCTGACGCGTCGCCTGTGGCCACGTGACACTCCAGGATGTGCGGAGGCACGCGGGACCTGTACTGCTGCACAAGTGCAGGCAGGGGCGCGTGGCCCTGCGCTGCGGCACCCTTGCCAAGTGCGACCCGCTCGCCCTTACCCTTTGGTGGCTGCTGTGGGATGAAACGCGCGCGGCCTGTCAAGCCCGCAAGCGTCACGTTTGCCATCTGCATCTGCTGCATGGCCCCGCCCTTGAACTTGAAGGCGCCCAGGTGCTGCACCTCGACAGCAGCAGGGGACACGGACACCCCAGGCAGGCTGAAAACCTGCTGCTCCAGCTGCTGCGGCAGATAGAGCGCCGTCGACTGTTGCTGCTGCTGCTGCTGCAGGTACACTCCCAGGTGCTGCTGCTGCTGCTGCTGCTGCTGCTGCTGTTGGGGTTGCATGTGCAGTGCTGTCCTGTCAGACTGCACCTGTGGGCCACAGTGGTTGAGAGAGTATGAGCTTGTTGATGCGTCAGACACCGCATGGTACAGCTGCTGCTGCTGCTGCTGCTGCTGCTGATGCCTCTGGGCAGACCCCACACCTCCCGCTGCTGCTGCTGCTGCCGGTGCGAAGCACTGTGGGCTGTCTGTACTACTGAAGCTGCCTGTACTACAGCTCTCCGGTACGGCCAGCGACAGGGGGGTCGATGGGCTGCTGTCTGTCAACCTGCTGGGACCTTGCTGCCCCCCTGCTGCCCCTGCCTGACCAAGGCTCAGCCTTGGCAGCAATCCTCCCACCTGGCCGCTGCTCCTGCATGCATACCGCTGGTAATCCGGCTCGCCGCCGCTGCTGCTGCTGTGGGTGTTGCTGGTGGTGGTGGTGCTGCTGTAGGGGCAGAGGTCGGCCCAGAGCTGCAGCACGGATAAGGCGAGCTCCAGTTCGCAGGCAATCTGCCCCCCGTGCGCTGCTGCATCCATGTAGCGCGCTGCCATGTTGACTGAGGCACCATAGTAGTCCGCCCTACACCACACATGTGCACAGCATCAGCATCAACATTGGCATCATCATCAGCAGGAGAATGTTGGCAGCAAGTGAACATGCCGCAAAGTTGAAAGGCAACACTAACACAGCAGGCCTCCGTGACAAACATTCAGCAGCTGCAGACATAAAAGCATCTACACATGCCAGGAACGCGAGTGATCATGCCATGCACCATCAAGGGGACTCAGGCCCAAGGCTTATACACAACTGTCTGAACACACTGCAGCTGGGGGTCCGGCCCCCTTGGTACCCCCTCCCCCAGACAAAACACACTGCAGCCGCTGCTCTCACCTGCCAAGGTGGTCGGGCATGACTGTGCGTGGCACGCCCTCACACAGGCCGATGCGCAGGCGGGGCCCCCTGAACACCAGCTGGCCCTTGGAGTCATACTCGGCCCGCAGCTGCAGCACAGCACGGCACAGCATGGCATGTGACAGATGCGCACAGCACATATGAGAGTGCCGCAAAGTGCAGACGTACTGCCACAGCGTACTGCCACAGCGTACTGCCACAGCGTACTGCCACAGCGTACTGCAACAGCGTACTGCCACAGTGTACTGCCACAGCGTGGGTTTGACCTGTCCTAGCATGATCGTACCACGTATAGTATACACAGGGGTACAGACTAAGCCTCATGATGAGTGACAACTTGCCACATGGAACACAGATTCGGCTTGAGGCTTGTAAGGGGCTGTTAGCACGACCATGTGCACAGGCGGGAGACCATGGGGTCACAAGAGCCATGCAGTACTGACCTGTGGCACGCGTTCAATGGTGGGTGGGTAGTCGAGGTACATGGAGGCCTCCTGTACAGCCAGCGCCCACTGCAGGGCTGCCGGGGCTGACGCAAACGCGATCATGTACTTCAGGTCACCAGCCTGGCAGCAGTACACATATGCAGTACACATATGCAGTACACATATGCGAGAGACAACAGCAGCACACAGATGTTCAGTGGCCCACTTGAGGTGCTGCAGTCCCACAGGCTGGCAGCCGGAACACGTCGGTGCCGCCATTAGAGGATGCCGGAAGGACATGTCGTGTGCCTGACAAGTGCACATGCAAGTGCGTACTGCACACTGTCAGGCTTGTAGCAAGTTGAGCAAACGAGGGCATACATCAGTCTTGCTGCCCCTGTGCCCCTCACCTGGGTGCCGCACAAGTAGAAACCATGCAGCCCCATCACACACTGTGCACAGCAACACACATGCCACACAGCAGCCTGCCCCCCACCCCCCACCCCACCCCCCGTCTCCTCACCTGCATGCGGCACATGTAGCCGCCAGGCACGTGCCTCAGCGCCTCCATGAACAGCAGCGACAGCTGGCAGTGCACGTCCCTCACGTGGTGCTTGCGCAGCACCTTGGCGCCGTCAACAGACACAAACATCAGCGTCACCGCCGGCAGCAGCAGCGGCGGCACGCCGCCAGCCGTCGCTGCCGCCGCCGCTGCTGCCACTGCTGCCGCCGTGGCGGAGGCTGAGCGGGGGTAGGGCTGGAGCTGGGAGGGGGAGGGACAGACCGACTGCATCGACTGCATCTGTAGTGCGAGCTGCTGCTGCTGCAGCTGATCTTGTGAGGTGGGTGCCTCAATGTCTGCTGCACATACTGTCAGCTGCTGGTAGATGCTGCCGCGCTGCTGCTGCTGCTGCTGTCCTCCAGCTGCCCTGCTGTACGCCACCCCCTGTGGCGTGTTGTGTACCGCAGGGATGCATGACGACTGCCGGCTGATGCTGATGCTGTCGCAGCCAGGCAGTACGCCTGCTGTTGCTGCTGCTGCAGCCAGCGATGACCCCAGATGCTGCTGCTGCTGCAGCATGAGCTGCTGGCTCTGCATGATCTTTGCCTGCCAGAACTTGAGGTCTGATGCCTTGGTGATGCTGCTGCTCCTGCTGCCGGCTGTGATGCTGCTGCTGGTGTTGCTGTACATGCTGTAGAACAGGGCGCCTGCAGGTCATGGCACAACACGGTACATGGTACACGACAGGCAATCCATGAGTGTAACAAAAGGAGAGGCAGTACATGATGTATGGCAGGCAGCCCACACACCAGTCGAAGGGGACAGGTGTTGGTGATGCGCGACGTGAGGGGAAGATGCTACCTTTGACGTGGTGGTACATGGTACACAACGTAGGCAGACACTTGATGAGTAAGACCTAAGGAAGATAGAGACAGTACAGCATAGACTTCAAGCCCCCCCAAATGGAGGAGAGGGACAGTACAGCATAGGGCTCAAGCCTACATACACCCACAACTTCTACACACCAAACACTCACCTGGAGCCTCAAAGTAGGGTGCATCAAGGCACACCCAGCTGCCCCTCAGGGACAGGGTGTTGCCCCACAGGGGAGCCCTGCCAGCTAAGCTTGGCGGCAACACCTGATACAGCCGCAGCCGCACGTTGCCGTGCTCACTGCCTGACCCCGCAGTCCCGCAGCTGTGCGCGGCCCCGTACCAGCCGCCGCCGGCCGTCGAGGCGGCGGCACCGCTGCCCCAGAAGCCCCAGCCGCCGGCGGCGGCCGCCGCCCCCCAGCCGCCGGCGGCGCCGCCGTCGTGGCTGTAGCCGCCATTTGCTGAGGAGGCCGGGGAGGTGGGGAGGTCGAAGTGGGGCGGGTGGTCGGCGCCCAGGAGGGTGTGCTGGTAGGGCATAGCACCTGGGAGTGAGGTCCGCATGCCGGCGGCTGCGGCGGCTGTGG